>WNWK01005944.1:75000-112772 GCA_009830355.1 Cherax destructor
CTCCTCTTTTAGTTTATAAACCTTCACCTCTCTCTTACTTACTGATTCTATTTTCCTTGTATCCCATCTACCTTTTACTCCCACTTTAGCTATAACTAAAAAGTGATCTGATATATCTGTGGCCCCTCTATAAACATGTACATTTTATATATATATATATATATATATATATATATATATATATATATATATATATATATATATATATATATATATATATATATATATATATATATATATATAATGTATATATAATAATAACAAGCACATTTCTCACTCCATTTCCACTGAGAAATATTTCACATCTTACCCAACACAGTATCCACTGAAGAGGACCCTGGAGACTGACGTGAGTCCTCCCTTGACCAGCACTCAGATGCACTTGACATTTATCCCTTTGATGATAAGTAAATCCTTAAGACGGAATATTCATGAAAGTTTTCCATGGGATCAGACGAAGACGTTTTCAGAGAAAAAAGATGTTATTTGCTTTGATGCCTCGACATTTCTGCTTGCTTGAATGTCTTGCTTAGTTTAAGACAAACTCTCTCTCAGTGATACGCTTTTCCAGACAATGGATCTGTGAAGTAGTTTTACTGGCTCAGAGTTTGTTTTAATGTCGTTTGACTGAGCTAAAATTTGCGAAATCTCTCATTTTTAGTGTGTGTGTGTGTGTGTGTGTGTGTGTTTGTGTGTATGTGTGTGTGTGTGTGTGTGTGTGTGTGTGTGGTCACCTTTTTGTGGTTGAAGGGGTCGATTCGAATGACACAAGTGAGTGAGCAGTCTGGCAGCGTATGAGGAAGAAGTGAACCAAACACCCGACCTTGAAGCTGCGTATGCTTCCTTCATTCCCAAACATATAAATCACATTACTATTACAGCAACAATTAACGCATAGCACATACCTTCAGAAAAAAAATATTGAAAACTGGCGTTATTGTAGTGTTTCTAAACTTGACACTGCCTTTTCTGGCTGATGAAGGTCATTTGAGGTTTTGCCAGGCAGACAGTGAGAGGAATGCCGTCAGTGTATCTCCGACGGCCAGGTTCCAGCCGTCTTCCGACGGCCAGGTTCCAGCCGTCTTCCGACGGCCAGGTTTCAGCCGTCTTCCAAAATCCGGGGTTTCTGCAATGAGGTAAGGTTTCCACTCAGTGGGTTTCACCTAACTTGGTTTCGGGGTTCCGTGGTGCTCTTCACAGCGAGTGTCAGCAAGTTAGTGATCACTGACGTCGTCAGCTGTGAGAGGGACGCCACATATTGCCGAAGTTCAGAGACGCCCCTGCTTTTGATGCCAATATCCCGAGGGCATCCGGGCTTGCTTTCGAAAAGGTATTAACCCCTTTTCGAACGCTATTTCGTTCTGACCGGTTCAATAAATGTGTAAAACATAGCAGCTTCCGCAGGTCAGCTGACGCATAACTAATTAAACAAGCCGTCATCAACGACCAGTGTCAGGAGACACTCGTCCAGTTTCCTGACGAACTAAAAAACACCACTAACTGCAATCTAGTGACATTTATCTGCTTTTCAAGGGCAGGTTAATGACTTTTTTGTCCGGTCGAGCGCTCCTCTGATGATGTATATTGCTGTGATTGAAATTAAACTTGCCCTTTTCCGGGAGGTATTGACGAAAAAAACGTGCGTTGTAGAGCAGTTTTTTGTTGGGACAACGTTTCGCTCTGCAAGAGCTTGATAAAGCTCTAACGATACGAGGTTTTTTTTCCACGTCAGTGAAGTTTAACTAGCTATGTGTGTTTCCAATATTGTCGGTAGATGTCTCTGGATCACAGGAATATAATGCAGATACATTGGTATCTGTGACGATACCCAGGTGTTGAACAAGGGTATCTGTGAAGATACCCAGGTGTTGCATAAGGGTATCTGTGAAGATACCCAGGTGTTGCACAAGGGTATCTGTGAAGATACCCAGGTGTTGCACAAGGGTATCTGTGAAGATACCCAGGTGTTGCACAAGGGTATCTGTGAAGATTCCCAGGTGTTGCACAAGGGTATCTGTGAAGATACCCAGGTGTTGCACAAGGGTATTTGTGAAGATACCCAGGTGTTGCACAAAAGTATCTGTGAAGATACCCAGGTGTTGCAAAAGGGTATCTGTGAAGATACCCAGGTGTTTCACATGGGTCTCGTTCATTATCCTGTCAGCAGTACGATATTTTGATGCAGTTTTGCCAGTGCTTCAAAGAACTGATCCTCATTTGCCAAACGAATTATTGGACTTAGAGCTTAGACATAGAACCTTCTAAAAACCCATTAACTTTCCGTTCTAAATCAGCATCATTCAGAATCAAACTTAACTGCATCAGTTCCAAGCTTCAGTTTGTCTAGAGGGAAAAATATTGTTTTAAACCTTAACTAGGGTTCAGGCCAGTGCTATCCTCTGAACACCAGGAAAGCACAATGCAAGTAACAGGTTACTGAGGTCAGGTCACGCCTTGCCCTAGTGACACCAAACCTTATCCTTGGCTCACAAAACTAAAGGAACTAATTCTTCACTGCCGTTCAAGATACAAAAACCTGAAAAAAACTATTCCCTTATGGGTTTAATATACCAGAAGAACCATTCCTTCCATGACATTACTGAGAGGGTTAATAGTTCATATGATAAGTTGTGAGGCCAGTATATTTTGAGAGTAATTTACCTAAGTTAGGTCATCTGCAGACTCCGTTTATCATTCTGGTCATAATACAACTTTTTAAATAGCACGCAGAATGTAAATTTAGTTTTATATATATATATATATATATATATATATATATATATATATATATATATATATATATATATATATATATATATATATATATATATATATATATATATATATATGTCGTGCTGATTAGGTAAAACTGGTCAATTAGCAAGAACTCATTTAAAATTAAGTCCTTTCTAAAAAAAATTCTTATACGTTTAAAGATATATTTTTTTTCATTTACGTTAATGTAAAAATTTATAATTTTGTACCAAGAGAAACTTTGAAAACCTACCTAACCTTATTATAACAAGCGCAATTTAATTTAGCCTAACCCAACTAAATATATTTTAGATACGTTAACATTAATTTAATAATAAACAAACACAATGAAATATATTTTTTTCGTTAGGTTCAGAATGATTTTGGCGAAATTATGGCATACACAAATTTTCGCTTGTCTTATATGGCAAGAAGAGCGTTGCTATTTAAGCCAAAATAGCAAGTTTTACCTATTAGGCACGACATTAAGGGAAAAAGCTACAAAAGTTTGAGTATCAGAGAGGTTTTAAGCAAGGTCCATTACCTAAATGACACCTTCGTCTGGTCCAGTTATGTGAATGTACTTTTCCAGCTCTTAAGAATCCAATCTTACTGAGTGTGTATTAGTCATTCTAAGCCTTTGGAATACACTCTTTGAAGTGGTATCCCCATAGATCTGGTATTATAAGGTATTGGATTGCATAGACCTGGTTTTATAAGGTATCCTTAATAATACCAGGTCTATGCAGTCCACTCGTTAAGGTGGTATCCCTTACCATACTAGGTCAATGCAATCACTCTTTGAAGTGGTATCCCTCACCATACCAGGTCTATGCAATCCACTCTCTAAGGTGGTATCCCGTACCATAGTAGATCTATGCAATACACTCTTTAAGGTGGTATACCCCTCCATTCCAGGTGTCTGGAATCCACCTTCATTGAGATTGGTATCCTTCTCCATGCCAGATCTCTGGCATTCCTCCTTACAAGAAGGTATATCCCTTCCCAGGGGTCTGCTGGCCTGGTGCTGTGTCAGTGTCACACGCCTGCCAGAAACGACCCACATATATTCGTCTGTTGCAACTTTGCAATATAGAGTGCTTCAGCTTAGTGGTGCAACTCTGCAATATACAGTGCATCAGCTTAGTGCTCAAGTTTTAGCATAAAATGGAACTTTGTAGCGAGTTTGGGCTACTGATTCCGGCTGTCTATACAGAAATTGAGTTATATATATATATATATATATATATATATATATATATATATATATATATATATATATATATATATATATATATATATATATATATATTCATATATAGGGAGGTACCACCTCTAGAACTTTATTGGGGAGCCTCATCCTCAGGGAAGACAATAAACGTACCTCAGGGAAAACTCGAGGTTCTCCCCGGAGCTGTTAGAATATTTTCTTCTCCTACCACCCCCTATATATAATATATGAATGCTTTATTAATAGACAGAATACATTGATAGAAAACACAAACATGAACATGAATACAATGGTACAATATGTCAAAGATTATGAATCTCCTCCAGCTCCTCCGAAGCCGGACGCGAGCCAAGTATGCAGCATGCGTTTCCCCTCTGGACGGGCACGCTTAGACGCTGGAACATGAACGTGGCTGCCCTTGGGTCCCTGGTGGTGTCGGTGAGTCTGGAACCCAGGTCTCTGATCCCACTGGGACAAATTGATACTGTTGGCTTATGTCCCTGTACTTGCCGATCTTGTACTCCTCTCTGTGGTCAGCAGCTCCTCCCTGTCGCCCAACACTGTGATGGATGTAGGTGTCAGCCAGTGTCGACACACAGGTATAGTCCCATGCTAAGAGCTTGCCATTCTTCCAAGGATAGATGGTGATCCCGTCGGGGAGGTTTGCTGGGTTGTGGGCGTTGTTGGCTGCTAGTGATCGAGGCTCTCTCTCTCGGCTGGGCATCCAGCTGTAGCAAGGGTTCTCTTTATGATGTCGTTGACCTCATTGTGTCTTGCATGCCAACCCTTGGTTTTAGAACAGTTAAGACCATGTAGACCATATTGGTCGGCTTGCGCATCGCCGCAAATACACGTATATTCCGTGTGAATAGGGGCAGCAAGGCGCAGAGCCACTGCAATACGAAGGGTCTTAGGGTCGAGGCGTGTTCCTAGGGCCGAAATGGGAACTGTTTGGAGTAAGTCCCCAGAGTGAAGTGCACTCACAGCTAGGAGACGGGCAGTCTCCCTGTCTGATGTTACGGCCCTAAGCATATTGGCAAGTATCTTTTCAGTGATGGGGCCGTCCCAGCTTGACTGTTTGTAGGCCAGTTCTTCACTAGGTTTTGGTGTTGGAGCGGCAAGAGTCTCCCATTCAGTGATGGCACTGGTGTAGCAAGGGTCCTGTATTCCTGCTGAATCACTGAGGTTGTCTGGAAGAATTTGTTTTATTAGCTCATTTGATGCTATGGTAGAGGATAAGAAGGCTGGTAGGGCAATCTGGGAGGATTTGCGTACTCCCAGCCCCCCCAAGCCTGACTGGAAGTGAGGCTTGCAACCACTGTCCATCTTCGAGGGAAAGATTCAATACACTCTCTAGCATGGTCTTGAGGAGAGAGTCATATTCCTTGAGTTTCGGACTGCTGAAGGCTGGGGAGCATCTCAGGAAGTATGTAAGTTTTGGGATTGACAGGCACCTGGTGAGTAGGTAGAAGGCATTATGTGTATCGATGTCTTTCATCCTGCCTTCCATCGTCCTGAGGTCTGAGATTTTTTTTCCAGGACCAGATCGATGGCATTGGGCCCAAGAGGAGCACCAAGAAGAGTGCTGTTGGCTGGATCAATGGCTCGTGCCCCTGGTAAAACAGCCCTAATGTTCTGGATCATCTGTGGATTGGTGGAAACTATTTCACATTTGGTGGGGTTTAAAGATAGGCCCAGGCTCTCTACCATATCTTTAATTTTCCTGATGTCTTCTAGGAGAGATTCTGTAGTGCCAGCTAGGGTGCCATCATCCAAGAACCAGATATTGAGCTCACTGGACAGCGCTCCTCTGTGACTTCCTTGATGACTAGACAGAATAGAAAGGGAGCGAGAGGGTCCCCCTGTTGCACACCCTCACACGAGTCAATTTCATAGTCCCCAAACAATAGTTTAGAAGCCACACTATAACACGATTCTATGAAGGGATAGAGGGAAGGAAAGTGCCTAGAAACTGCTTGGAGAGCAGCATCCCTTCTGACTGAGTTGAAAGCATTGGCAAAGTCCAATTTGATTAAGGCTTTTTCATTGGACATGTTGTTGATGTATACTCGTGCTGCATGGGCAGCTGCTTCACAGCCTTGTTGAACACCAAAACCGAGCTGAGTTGGTTTCAACATTGAGGCAGCGTCTTGACTCACCATTCGTACTGCAGCCTTGGCAACTAGGCACCGAAGGGTGTTGCCCACTGCAATGGGCCTGATTCCTCCATCCTTTTTCCGGAGGGCACACAGTGAGGCACCAAAGAAAAGGGGTCTAATGGCCTCTGGGACACTACCTGCCAGGCACACATTGGAAAATTTGGTGAGTTCAGACAGCAACCTCTCAGAAACCTCACCAAGACCTGGATTGAGCATTTGTTTTAAGTGTTGTGGCCTTAAACCAGTGAAACCTCCTGCTGAGCCCTGTGGAAATGACATAGCAGCTTTATACACATCGGCGTCCCGTAAGGTTAAATGTTCTGCACCTGCTGCAATGTCAAGGGGGCCAATGTTGGTACTGGGAGCCCTGGGTGGATGTTTATCCTTCAGGGCTTGTGCTGTAATGACATCCTATGGAGCGATGGTATCCTCACTGGTTATAAGCCTCAGTGCTCCGATAGTATTACCCTCTTCTATTTTTCTGCTAATGTGGGCCCTGATTTTTGAGGCGTCAGGTGTCCTGTTGTTGACATTTGCCTGGCGGGTGTTTGACGCCCTGGAGGGGCGCATCACTTGAGAATCTGTCACTATATATCTGGTGAGGAAACAATGGTAAGGTTCAATCTAGGATGAAATTCCTTTCTTCTTTTCGCCTCCTTTTCTTCCTTCTGTCATCTGCAGGGAAGACTAGAGAGTAGTTGGGTCCATTTTCCCTCATTCATAATTGTTAAGCTAAAATGCGTAGATTATCGCAATTTTAATCGGAAATGCTGGTAATTTGTGATTTTTTTGGATTATTTTCTGCTGACCACTAATATTCAGATATTTGGCTAGAAATCCATTGTCTAGGTCTTGGGGAATGTGGGAATGATGTATAGAATGTGGGAATGATGTACAAAATGTGGGAATGATGTATAGACTGTGGGAATGATGTATATAATGTGGGAATGATGTATAGAATGTGTGAATGATGTAGAGAATGTGGAAATGATGTATAGAATGTGGGAATGATGTATAGAATGTGGGAATGATGTACAGAATGTGTGGATGATGTATAGAATGTGGGAATGATGTACAGAATGTGTGAATGATGTATAGAATGTGTGAATGATGTAGAGAATGTGGGAATGATGTACAAAATGTGGGAATGATGTATAGAATGTGGGAATGATGTATAAAATGTGGGAATGATGTACAGAATGTGGGAATGATGTACAGAATGTAGGAATGATGTATAGAATGTGGGAATGATGTAAATAATGTAAGAAGGATGTAGAGAATATAGGAATTATGTAGAAAATAATGTTAGAATGATGTAGAGAATGAGATAGTGATGCAAATAGGGAGTTGGAGGAAGGAGTAGAAGTGGGAGAGAGTTGCAGGGCTGTTAGAGTGACTTTAAGGCTGAAGCATAGTGGCAACTGAGCAGCAGCAAGCCCTGGAGATGGAGCTCAACCCAGGGAGCTTCATCTTAACCTGCTTTAAGAGTACAACTCAGAGACTACAAATCAGAGACTACAAATCAGAGACTACAAATCAGAGACTACAAATCAGAGTCTACACATCAATGATTACAAATAGATGATTACTAAATCATTGAGTACAATTCGATAAGAAGAGCACAGGCTTCCGAGCATTTAATTCTCCTGTTAGACAGAATTAATTCCCACGTTAGCCAGAATTAATTCCCCTGTTAGACGGAATAAATATCCCTGTTAGCCAGAATTAATTCCCATGTTAGCCAGAATTAATTCTCCTGTTAGACGGAATAAATATCCCTGTTAGCCAGAATAAATTCCCCTGTTAGCCAGAATTAATTCCCCTGTTAGATGGAATAAATATTCCTGTTAGCCAGAATTAATTCCCCTGTTAGCCAGAATTAATTAAATCAACAAAGAATCCTGACACAGAATTTAATTGAAAGTAAAGAATGAATCACTAGTAATAGAAGCTTTCAAAATCAAAATTTTTCTTCATTGATGGATTCTAAATATATTTATTGCATTTACTGAGCCGTCTAAACATCTCTGTTATTCGCCTCTGTTAATGAGATATTTTTTTCGGGTCACTGTTGACCTGACGATCAGACAATTGACGAGACACAAATCATCAATTATTTTTTATTTATTTATCTAGAGCAGCAATTCTATTATATATATATATGTATATATATATATATATATATATATATATATATATATATATATATATATATATATATATATATATATATATATATATATATATATATATATATATATATATATATATATATATATATATATATATATATATATATATATATATATATATATATATGTCGTGCCGATTAGGTAAAACTTGCGATTTTGGCTTAAATAGCAACGCTTATCTTGCCATATAAGACAAGCGAAAATTTGTGTATGCAATAATTTCGCAAAAATCGTTCTGAACCTAACGAAAAAATATATTTCATTGTGTTTGTTTATTATTAAATTAATGTTAACGTATCTAAAATATATTTAGTTGGGTTAGGCTAAATTTAATTGCGCTTGTTGTAATAAGGTTAGGTAGGTTTTCAAAGTTTCTCTTGGTACAAAATTATAAATTTTTACATTAACATAAATGAAAAAAATATATCTTTAAACGTATAAGAGAAAATTTTAGAAAGAACTTAATTTTAAATGAGTTCTTGCTAATTGACCAGTTTTACCTAATCGGCACGACATATATATATATATATATATATATATATATATATATATATATATATATATATATATATACATACGACATTTTTTCTTCACTCTATATTCCCCTCTTTTCTTTCTCTTTTATTATCACCTTGTACCTCAATCTTCCACTTCTGCCTCCCCCTCCCTCCACTTCCCACCTCAAACTTCCCTCCTCAAAGTGTTACCCCAGCAACCCACGCCAATAATTCTCAGGACTTCCTACTTAAACGTAATAAAAATGACTTGAAGCCTGACACATCTTCAAAGATGGATGGGACAGCCGCAACTTGCTGGGCGACACTTAGACAAGTGTGTGTCTGTGAGTGTCTGTGAGTGTCTGTGTGTATCTGTGTGTATCTGTGTGGAAATCTTGAAACAGCTGAGGCGTGAGACACAGACGTCGAAGTCGAACACACAAAAGTTTAATTGCCTGAGGCGAGTCTTCTTTCAACTCATTTTCAGGTGTTTGTGTTCTCCTGAGAGTCTTCTTTCAACTCATTTTCAGGTGTTTGTGTTCTCCTGAGAGTCTTCTTTCAACTCATTTTCAGGTGTTTGTGTTCTCCTGAGAGTCTTCTTTCAACTCATTTTCAGGTGTTTGTGTTCTCCTGAGAGTCTTCTTTCAACTCATTTTCAGGTGTTTGTGTTCTCCTGAGAGTCTTCTTTCAACTCATTTTCAGGTGTTTGTGTTCTCCTGAGAGTCTTCTTTCAACTCATTTTCAGGTGTTTGTGTTCTCCTGAGAGTCTTCTTTCAACTCATTTTCAGGTGTTTGTGTTCTCCTGAGAGTCTTCTTTCAACTCATTTTCAGGTGTTTATGTTCTCTTGAGAGTCTTCTTTCAACTCATTTTCAGGTGTTTGTGTTCTCCTGAGAGTCTTCTTTCAACTCATTTTCAGGTGTTTGTGTTCTCCTGAGAGTCTTCTTTCAACTCAGTTTCAGGTGTTTGTGTTCTGAGAACTGACGAATAACTGAAGTGTCTTAAACACTTCTCAGTTTTCAATAATAACTCACAAGAAGACAGAAACTCAGGAGATTAATTTGTCTGTATATTTGGATCCCATTCTGGGATCCTCTTCAGATCCTTACAAATTTTTTATCTAAACTCTCCGTGTATATAATACAGATTCACTCTCGATATATTTAAAAATATATATATATATATATATATATATATATATATATATATATATATATATATATATATAATATATATATATATATATATATATATATATATATATATATATATATATATATATATATATATATATATATATATATATATATATATATATATATCTCGAGGAGAGTGAATCTGTTTATATACACTGAGAGTTTAGATAAATCACTTTGTGAGGATTATATAAATTTGATGTTAGTCTCTTGGTGGATAAAGTTCCTAATGACCCTTGTGTAGTTTATGGGTTAATTATGAATTGTTCCAGCCACTGAAATGTGAGTTAGTTGTGAGTTGTTCCAGCCACTGAATTGTGGGTTAGTTGTGAGTTGTTCCAGCCACTGTATTGTGGGCTAACTTCGAGTTGTTCCAGCCACTGAATTGTGAGTTAGTTATGAGTTGTTCCAGCCACTGAATTGTGAGTTAGTTGCGAGTTGTTCCAGCCACTTTATTGTGGGTTAGTTGTGAGTTGTTCCAGCTACTGAATTGTGGGTTAGTTGTGAGTTATTCCAGCTACTGTATTCTGGGTTAGTTGTTCCAGCTACTGTATTATAACTGTATTCTTTATAACTATAATATGTGTTTTGAGCTTGTATTTTCTAGGCTATTTTAAAAAGTTTGTAACTTAAGTGTTGAAAAAGGTATTAGGAGCACCGTAATTATGTATCCTCAGCAGAGCACTACATCGAACCTAGTCCGTAAAGATTATACCTGCCTCTCGTAATTAGGGAGGCGTTATATTAATTTCGCGTTATTAAAGCAATTTTTTAATACCTAATTACAGCTTTAACCCTTGTCAAACCAGGCAGGGTCGTAGCATTTTTAATGAGGCCTGAAATACAGCAAGTGTACTGTCCTGAAGTGGAGGTGTTGATGGTCCTCTTTGCTACTTGTGGTCCTAGTTTTGCTCTTGCTTAGGAATTCTGGAGGGTCTTTAAGTCCTTTGGGGGTTCTGGTCTTGTCAGCTTCAAATGGGGTTCAATAATGTCATCTTGGGGGTTACTGATCCAGGTGCTGCCTCTGTCAGGGATTCTGGAGGGTCTTTAAGGCATTTGGGGGTTCTGGTCTTGCCTGCCTCAGCTGGGGTTCAATAATGTGCTGGTGTTCCTGGTGCTGGCTCCTTCTGTCTTGTAGTCTTTAAAGTCTTTGGGTTCGTGGTCTTTCTCTCCTGAAGTGGGGTCTTTCAAGATCCTCTCTCATGGACTCTGGAGTGTCCCTAAGGCATTTGTAGATTTCCTCCTTCTTGTAGAAAGACGTCTGTAGTTCCCTAAGGAATGTGTTGCCTTGGAAGGAGCTTACAGGAGCTCTGTAAGCTTCATCTAAAGAGAGCTTCTGGTAAAGCTCTTCACATTTGTGACCACAAATAACTGTTTATTGATTCATGTGCTATTCACACCTGTTTCTGAAGCTGTGTAAAATGTTTAAATTATCTTTTACTCCTTTCTGACCCCCATTCGAATATTATTTTTTATTTCGAATATTCCCAATGATCTAAATACTTTCAAATTTAGAAATTGAAGAGACTGATTATCGAATCATTGGTTCCATCATCTATTGAGGGATATCTGCTACTGATCTCCTGTTAAGGTATATCTGCTACTGATCTCCTGTTAAGGTGTATCTGCTACTGATCTCCTGTTACTGATCTCTTGTTAAGGTATATCTGCTACTGATCTGTTAAGGTATATTCTACTTTGATATACCTTTATAACATCCAAATTGTTCCGAGGGGAGGAAGTAATCCAAGCAAGTGGCAAGGTAAGAGGCAGGGCCAGGGTCTGTGATTCGACCCCTGCAGCCGCAAATAGGGGAGTATTAAGAGGTGAGTACAAATAAATGAGTACAAACAAGTGAGTACAAATACCAGAGTACACATTCTGTCGTAGTTCGTCTCGTTCTTCAGATAAAGTTGGGTAAAATCTCTCTCTCTCTCTCCCTCCCATCACTTACTATCTCTCACATTTCCCACTTTATTCCTTCCGTTTAGCGCCTGGCTTTCTTCAAGCTTGGCTGGATTCATTCTCCTCACGTTTATCACTCTCTCCCCTTCATTCCCTTCTGCATCCCTTAAGCTTTCTTTCTGACACAGGTTCCTGGTAAAGCCATCATTGCGACTAGGCTTCGTTTTAAGAAGAGCTTTGCCACGACTTTATAAAGCTCTACACAGAACGATATCTAATACATAAATATTAGTACTTGAACTGCCTTGAATCTAAAAGGGACAAATGGAACTGTCTTGTTTTTGTAGTATATTTGTTGTGTATTAGTTGCATATTTGTTGTGTATTAGTTGCGTATTTGTTGTGTATTTGCAGTGCCATTTTTTCCAGTAATTCGCATCCTATGATCTTAATTATTTGGTTCTCGTATCCAAACCTTCTAAATAAAGACACTCACATCATGTGCCACACCATGTGAGACTCGCAGTGTGTGACACTCACATCATGTGCCACACCATGTGAGACTCGCAGTATGAGACACTCACACCATGTGGGTGCAGGTCTAGGCAGAAATGTTTACGCACACTACAAAAACATCAGATCAGGATGCAAAAATATCTGCTTGGATGTGTATCTCCCTTTACTCTGGCATATATCCCTGGCTTTGGCTGCATGTGAAGCATCAACATTCAAAATCCTGGTGTATATAAGGTATATATATATATATATATATATATATATATATATATATATATATATATATATAGATTCATCCTCTTTCCTGAACCATAAGAAATATACAAATATTTTGAGAGCAGCGACAATCGGATTTCACGCATTTCACAATTCCACGTATTTGAGATTTCCATCTGTTTTGTATTTCGAGTCTTTGACTAATTTCATTAATTAAGAGCTGCCAGTTCAACATATAAAAGAAACAAATCCCTCTCACTCACAGACCGACAGCTTGGCCAGTAAATGCTGCAGATCATCACTGCCAGACAAAAAGATTTATATTCTATTCTCGTCTTTAAATAAATAACCTTTCCCTTTCCATGCTCATTTCCTTGTGATTTGTTGTACGTCGCTTTTTTCCTTGCGTTTTTCTGTACGTCGTTTATATTTTTACGACTTGATGTACGTCGTTCAGATGTATTTTGGGAGTGGTGTATTTTGATTTATAAGAAATGGAAGGATTAATATGTTTATGTTGGCCTTGTTTATACATAAATGTATGCACTCATAGAGGCGCATGTATGCACTTACAGAGACGCATGTATGCACTTACAGAGGCGCATGTATGCACTTACAGAGGCGCATGTATTCACTTACAGAGGCGCATGTATGCACTTACAGAGACGCATGTATTCACGCATTAGCGTGAAACAGCTCTTATCATTACTCTCTGACAGGTTGAGAGCTCCTACCTCAGCTCATTTATAGACCAAGAGCTGTTATCCAACCTCAAGTGATCATTCCCTGATCAGACGAGATCTGGCGCCTGCGTTGGACTGCATGTTTACAGTAACGACAGTCTGACTGATCCATCCCCCATCCTGCTCTCTCTCTCTCTCTCTCTCTCTCTCTCTCTCTCTCTCTCTCTCTCACCCCTCCCCATCCTTGCATACTAATATACATATATATTAGTGTTCCCCTGGCCAACTCAGTCACTCAATCTATTTCATGACCTAGATAGTCCGATATATTTCATGCCCTGGACGACGCTATTCATAGTGAGCCAGGGGCTGACCACTGGCACTGGGTGGCGCAGTGCCATCAGTGATCATGGTTTGTGAATTACCCTCTTACAGATATTAGACTAAATAGACTTCAGAAGCTGTGGGACTGATCATCCTAAACTATTCTTCTTGAAGGCTTGAGGGACTGATAACCTCAAATTACTTCTTCATGAAGGCTTCGTGGACTGATAACCTCTAACTACGTCTTCAAATTACTTCTTGATGAAGGCTTGAGGGACTGATTACCTCTACGTCTTCATGAAGACTTGAGGGACTGATGACCTCAAACTTCTCCATGAAGGCATGCGAAACATAGCTGGAACTACTTTCCCTTTCTTCAGTTCATCGTGGAAACAGAAACACTGTAAGGACAACGTTTCGCCCACGTAGTGGGCTTTGCCAAGACAATGCAGCAGATAATATCCTTCTCACAGCCAAGAGCTGAATAATCTTCTCAATTCTCTACCTCACAGCATCCAAGAAATGATCTTAATAAGATCTACATTACCTCGGTAACTTGAAACAAATCCGGCTATATGGGCGAAACGGTGTCAGTAAAGGATCTCATTACACTGACTCTGAGTCTACGTTTCCACCGTGTCGATATTTTGCAGCGTTTCTCTCCTTCAGTTCACAGTCAAAGTACACCTCTGAATATGGTCTGGAAATCGATGATTATCCCCTTTTTTGTTTGGTCCGGCCACAATAACTGGCTGCAAGTCGTTATCGTTTTCCCGATAATTGCCTATGGCTTCAGCTGTTATTGTTGGCTGTGGAGCCGAACGAGAGCTTTAATTTCATGCACCTACTGTGTGATTTCGGAGACAGAGAGACAAAGTGGGAGATACAGAGATAAGCACTGAGGCAGAGACAGACATAGACTGGGAGATTACAGAATGGGGCAAGTGTAGAGGCAGGTGTTAGCTATGAAGGTGATTTGTGTTAGGTAAAGGACACTTTTGACAATGTTTGTAAGGGCTTGACGAAGCTCCTGGAGGGCGAAACGTTGCCACAATAAAATGTCCCATTAGTTGCACTTGTGTTCTTTTAGCTAACATATTGTCTGTAATTCTACCAAAATTATGAAACTCATTTAATTTACTGCTTTAGGGTATAAGTTGTGTATTCGACGCGTACCATCTTAGACAACTAGAAGAAGGGTTAGACAGAGCTTTCTAGCAACGAGTTGACCATCCTAGAATTAGTATGGGTAACTAGATACTACTGCTTTCTGACGTGTAAGAGTGAGGGTGGGTATCGTGGAGGTGGTTACCTTATTACTAGCAACACCTTGGAGTGTTAGACTCTCTCGTGCCTCCAGCTGGCAGACACCTACTTTTCACAAACCAGTATAATTTCTTGTGGACTTCTGTCATAAAAGTTTATAGTGTACATACGTTCTGTTGATTTGAGTAAAAGTTCAGCTGTAAAGTTACTGTGTGAATACTTTTATTTCTCAGTTCTAATTGAACTCAGGATCTTGCAATAAATCAACTTTAAGTTGGACTATTGCAAGATCCTGTGCAACAGCTTCTTGCAAAGATGCAGAGGCTCTTGAAGAAGACTAGTAACGAGAGAGAGCGAGAGAGAAGGATACGTCAGACAAGCAGATACGAACACAAGTTCATTCAATCTCTCAAACAAGATCACAGTAAAACAATAACTGGACCCTCAATTCTTCTTCCTCCAATATATGTAACTTATCACTGGTTTCTCTCCTCACTGTGTTGGCATCCAATATATAAATATATATATATATATATATATATATATATATATATATATATATATATATATATATATATATATATATATATATATATATATATATCCATTGTGGGACCCATTGCCTCGGAGAAGTGGATAAAAGACTTCAAGGAAGAATATTTAGATTTCTTTCTGAAGCCATTTGAATATTCCACTTCCCCTACTACCCCATCTTTTTTTTTTATACAAACTTTATTTCAAGACAAAATACAAAATACAATGGGGAGTAAAACAACATAGATAACAACTCAGAGCTACATGTCAAATACTTCGTCCAACTCCCCGGCAGTGGGCCGCGTGCCCAGAATACTGCAGGCATTTCCCTCTGGATCGCAACACTGAGTCTCTGAAACAGGAAGCTGGTCGCCCTGTGGTCCTTGGTTTCTATGATGAGTTTTCCACCCAGCTCCTTGAGAAACTTTAGAGCACACTTGCCCCATGCTCCATGGGTCTCCGACCCTATTGGGATGAAGTTATAGCAAGAGGGAAGGTCTTCATATTTGCGGGTATTCTGGGTCTCCCTGTGGCTGGCAGCTCCACCCCCTTCGGCTAAGGAGTGTGGCAGGTAGGTGTCTGCCAATGTGGCAGCACAGGTGTAGTCCCAAGCAATCTGCTTACCATCCTTCCAGGGTAGCATGGTGGCTCCATCAGGACGCTTTTGACTTCCATCAGACCTCTGCACTTGGGGTTCCCGTTGAGCTGGGCAACGGGCGTGGCGAGGCTTCTCTTTATGATGTCATTGACCTCCTCATGTCTAGCATACTTCCTTCTGATGTGTGACACACAGACCATGAAGTCCGAATGGTCAGCCGTCGCCCTGCCGCAAATACACCTATGTTCGGTGAGTATGGGCGCGGCTAGGCGAAGAGCAACACCAATCCGAATATAGCCTGTGGGTCGAGTCGAGTCCCCAGAGAGGAATTGGGAACAGCAAGAAGGAAATCTCCTGAGTGTGGTGCCTTCACCGCTAGGAGACGAGCTTTGTCCTTTCCTGAAGCGTTGGTGAGCATTGTGTTGGAAATTTTTCCATGATCGGTTTGTCCCAGTGGGACTGTTTGTGCTCTTTGGGAGGAGCTGGTCTACTGGAGGAGTCTGCCAGGATGTCCCACTGCACTGCTGCTTCAATGAACTTGGGGTCTTGAGCTCCCACCACCCCTCTCAAACGTTCAGGGACAATCCTCTTGACTAATCCACTGGAAGCCAAACACGATGACAGAAATGCAGGTAACGCTACCTGCCTTGCTTTGCGCACCCCTATACCTCCCAGTCGCACTGGGAGGGTTGCCTGCTCCCATTGCTGATCCTCTAGTGACAGATTCAGTGCCTTCTTGAAGGTTGATCTCAGGTGTGCGTCATACTCGTCAAGTGTTGGGTTTTCAAAAGAGGGTCCCACCTCAGGAAGTAAGTGAGTCTTGGCATAGTAAGACACCTTGTGAGGAGATACAGGGCATCATGGGCATCAAGATCACTTATTCTCTCCTCCATTCTTTCCAGGTCATTCACTTTGTCCTTGAGGACAGTGTCGATGGCGTGGTGACCCAGCAGTGCTCCCAGGAGGGTACTGTTGGATGGAGTGGTAGTAGTGACTTCTGGGAGGATTGTTTGCACTGCATTGATTATATATATATATATATATATATATATATATATATATATATATATATATATATATTTTTAAATATATATATATATATATATATATATATATTCAATCAGAGTTTAGGAAAATATTACATTTCTTAGGATAAATTGAAACGCTTTAGAATTTCAATATGTCCCTTTAGGAATTAGAATTTTTGGATAAATAAACTTTGCAACCAGTTTAATTACCCTTTCAGGAT
The DNA here is from genome assembly GCA_009830355.1 of Cherax destructor. Classification (NCBI taxonomy): domain Eukaryota; kingdom Metazoa; phylum Arthropoda; class Malacostraca; order Decapoda; family Parastacidae; genus Cherax; species Cherax destructor. Next base: position 92,318 of record WNWK01005944.1, read on the forward strand.
TATAATTTAAGCCAGCCGGATATTGCTGGCTCCGGCCGGCTGTGTCCAGTTATTTGTTCAAGAAACACACTGTTAATCCAGCCGAGTTTTTAATGTTAAGGAGAGAGAGATGAGAGAGAGAGAGGAGAGAAGTATGAGAGAGAGAAGAGAGAGAGAGAGAGAGAGAGAGAGAGAGAGAGAGAGAGAGAGAGAGAGAGAGAGAGAGAGAGAGAGAGAGAGAGAGAGAGAGAGAGAGAGAGAGAGAAGAAGAAGAAGAGACAGAAATTATTCTCCCCTTAAGAGACACTCGACCCTATGTTTGTTTATGGTCATTCTCTCTCTCTCTCTCTCTCTCTCTCTCTCTCTCTCTCTATTTTCACAATGATTCAGTAATGTTTCAATGTTTCAGAAATTTCTTTCTTATTCCTGGGAGTGTTGATCTTCTGACCATGTATGTTGGGTCATGCCTCTGAGAAGACGACGATGGGAAGAGAAGCCAAAATGTTGAGGAGAAATTTTTCTTGCCTTGACGCAAGAGATCTCTTTACCAAAGCTGTTCTCTATGAAAGATGTGTTTTTATTATTATTGTTATTATTATTATTATTATTATTATTATTATTATTATTATTATTATTATTATTATTATTATTATTATTATTATTATTATTATTATTATTATTATTATTATTATTATTATTATTATTATTATTATTATTATTATTATTATTATTATTATTATTATTATTATTATTATTATTATTATTATTATTATTATTATTATTATTATTATTATTATTATTATTACTTCTACTAATATTAATATTACTGCTACTACTACTGCTACTAAAACTACTACTACTACTACTACTAGTACTACTGCTACTAGTACTACTACTATCACTGCTACTACTACTACTACCACTACTACTGCAACGACATCGTTGATAAATAAGACTCATATGCAACACCTGGGTATGTTTCTGAAATCGTTTCGCTCATTGGTGGCCATTTTTTCCCTTGTTACAAATAATTGTTTCCAAATGAGCGACGTTTCGCCTCTGGTATTCCCTGATGGGCCAGCAGAGTTAATTGTTAGCCTTTGCGAGAGGCAAGCGTCAGGATGCCAATTCTCCCTCAAACGAAGTGCAATTCCCCGTCAAGCCAAGTGTATATCTGAGAGAGAGAGAGAGAGAGAGAGACTGTCTTTGAAGTGAGCTTTCTCTACTAGACGAGAGAATCTCCCGGATCTCTTTCATTCGTTTCGTCAGGACCAGACTTTGAGAAACAGTCTTCGAAAGTAAAAAGTAAAATAATTGAACGAGAAAGAATCAGAGGAATCGAACAGTCATGAACAGATATCAAATACCAAACAAGGCCACGTAGACAGAAATAGAGATGAGAGATGATATTAACATTTCAACTTCCACTGCGATACTTTTCAGCAGATAAAAGGAATTTTCAGGTAGACGTGAAAATATACAAATCAAATTTAGCCTTCAATGTGGACTCCTAAGTCCTCTGCTATCTGTTTTTTCCCCATGTACTCCTATGTACTCTAACAGTAACTCAACAGCTTTTCAACAGGGATTTGGTTTATCGCCATTGATAAACATGGTCTCCCGTGTATGAAAGCCCTGCAGTGGCTGGCCAGAACCTCATCCGTCTCTCTGTACAATAAACTCACCCATGTGGAAGGAATCATGTTGGATGAATCACAAACTGGAATTCCGTAGAGCTGCCCTATCTTTCTCAACCTTTTTTGCTTAGCGTGTTCCATAAATGCTTATCCAGCGTCCTGGCGCCGCGAGACAGTGAAAGTCGCGGTTGGGTAGGCAAGTGAGGCATGGAGAAAGTGGATAACGAGGAGATAGTCACTCCAGAGCTCTTGACGTACGTTTTATCTATAAATTTACTCTTGTTAGTAAGAGCAGATGCATTGTTCTTTACTGTTTAGTTAAGTGACCTTTGGTAATTGTCTTCATATATCTCTTTTTCTTTATCCTCCTCCTACTCCCCCATTCTTATTCTCCTACTCCTCTTCCTGCTCCTCTTTCTTCTTCTCCGCCTCCTCTTTACCTCTCATGCATTCTTTACTAGTCCTCCCATCTCGTTCCTCCTCTTCCTCGCCCAATATCTGACAGCAGCATTTCACGTTGGGGTCGACGAGCTATTGTAGAGAAAGTAAGACGTTAAAGCAAGGAGAAACGTTGAAGAGAGGGAGAAACGTTGAAGAGAGGGAGAAACGTTGAAGAGAGGGAGAAACGTTGAAGAGAGGGAGAAACGTTGAAGAGAGGGAGAAACGTTGAAGCAAGGAGAAACGTTGAAGAGGAGAAACGTTGAAGAGGAGAAACGTTGAAGAGAGGAGAACGTTGAAGAGGGAGAAACGTTGAAGAGAGGGAGAAACGTTGAAGAGAGGGAGAAACGTTGAAGAGAGGGAGAAACGTTGAAGAGAGGAGAAACGTTGAAGAGAGGGAGAAACGTTGAAGAGAGGGAGAAACGTTGAAGAGAGGGAGAAACGTTGAAGAGAGGGAGAAACGTTGAAGAGAGGGAGAAACGTTGAAGAGAGGGAGAAATGGTGAGGAGAAACTGCCGAGGAGGAAGATAAATCTCGAGACTAAGTAGAGATGCTGAAGAGAAGATATAATGTCAAGGAAATGAAGTAAATATTGGAGCAGAGACAAATACTGAGAGGAGATTTGCTGAGAAAGAAGAGAGATGAATAGACGAGGGAGATGTAAAGGAGAGGAAGAGAATAATGTTGGGAAGAAGGAGAAACCAGAAGAAGATTTAGAAATATGGAGGAAAAAGATTAACGACGTTTCACCCACAAAGAAGCGAAACGTTGCGGACATTAAATAGTAACTGGTTATATTTGCAATTAGTTATACTAGAGAGCTCTATCAGGTCCTGGTGAATTAATAAAGCTCTACATAGAGCGAAACGTTGTCCCAATAGATCTTGATTTGTAGTGTGTCTCATTTGATTGGTAGTGCACTTAGTTCATACACTGAGGTCCGTGGTTCGATCCCCGGTACGGGTGGAAACATAGAACGTGTTTCCTTAAGACACCTGCTGTCCATGTTCACCTAGCAGTAAGTAGGTACCTGGGTGTCAGCCGACTGGTGTGGGTCGCATCCTGGGTACAAAATTAACCTAATTTGCCCGAAATACTCTGCATAACCAATGGCTTTCTATATAGTAGTATGTCATTGATGTCAGCTATGGTCTGTATAAGTTATATCATGTACTTGTAGAAATAAACATTATTATTATTATTATTATTATTACTATTAGTATTAGTATTATAATTACTATTCCTATACTGTGAAACTGTCAAATGCTTTCGTTATATTTGAGAACATAGGGTAATACGACTACCCTCCCACAGTTCACGTTAATGATCTTGTTGAACAGCGTCTAGGGCGTACAGAATTCATTAGACGAGGTAATTACAAGTCTCAGGTAGCAGGGAGACCCCTTGTTCGACTGACTAGTACAGCAGTGCCGACTCGCTCACACAAGAATGAGACTTATAACGACGTTTCGGGCCAACAACTAGCCACACATGGTTTAGAGTCAGGATAGAGGTTTATGGATGGAGGATCGAGCCTGCACTACTCTTTGAGCTCAGTGATCTTTACGAATTTACTGATTCGTGAAATATAAGCAGTGATGGAATGTTCAGCTTATGGGTTTTTGTGTTATTATTATTATTATTATTAATATTATAATTACTGTTGTTGTTATTGTTGTTGTTATTATTATTATTATTATAATTACTGTTGTTGTTATTGTTATTATTATTATTATTATTATTATTATTATTATTATTATTATTATTATTATTATTATTATTATTATTATTATTATTATTATTATATATTATTATAATTATTACTGTTGTTGTTATTGTTGTTGTTATTATTATTATTATTATTATTAATATTATAATTACTGTTGTTGTTATTGTTATTATTATTATTATTATTATTATTAATATTATAATTACTGTTGTTGTTATTGTTGTTATTCTTATTCTTATTCTTATTCTTATTATTATTATTATTATTATTATTATTATTATTATTATTATTATTATTATTATTATTATTATTATTATTATTATTATTATTATTATTATTATTATTATTATTATTATTATTATTATTATTATCATCATTATTATTACAATTATTACAATTAATATTATCATCATTATTATTATTATAACTGGGTAAGTTCTCTTCGTTGCTACCCTGAGGTATGTGATTCAACCCCCGCACTTACAGCTAGGCACGTACAAGTGTCACGCTGAAATGACCTATTGAAAAATAAATTTTATTGTCTCAATAAAGCCGCCATTAGTAAAGATTTTTGCCAGTTGCTTAAAGCCCCATCAATAAGCATTGCCAATTAAAAATTGTGTCATCAAAGCTGGAAATATATCCTAACAAAATATATCACTTAAATTTAATATGTCGGAGAGTGTTGGATCTATTACTTTTACTGTTGTGTCTATTGTATGCTGTATTGTTCCCTCCATCTATCGTAAGCTCGTGGAAATAGACAGTACGCGATAGATCTTAATCTAGATGGAAGTAGATAGTTGGTGTCAGTAGATAGACTCAGTGAGGAGTTCCATGTGCTCTGGTACATGTTTTTCCCATGTACTCCCATGTACTTCCATGTACTCCCATGTACTTTCCATGTACTTCTCAGTACTCTCGTGTACTTCCCAGTAATCCATTACTTCCATGTCCCCCTATGTACTTCCATGTGCTCCCATGTACTTCCCAGTACTCCTATATTCTTTCCAGTGCTAACATGTACTCCCGTGTACTTCCCAGTACTCCCATGTACTCTCATGCGCTTCCCAGTATTCCCATGTACTTCCTAGTACTCCATGCGCTTCCCAGTACTCCCATGTACTTCCCACTACTCTAATGTACTTGCCAGTACTCCTATGTACTTGTCAGTATTCCTATGTACTTCACAGTACTCCAATGTACTTCCATGTACTCCCATGTACTCCCAGGTGTTACCTTAAGCCGTGACTTGATAAAACTCTATTTGTTTCGTTGTTTTTAATAAAGTTTGCTGAGCAGACTATACGTTTCTCTAATAAAGCTAACACACGTCCAACGCCTGGGTATCTTAATAGGCGAAACGTTTGGCCTGCATAACAAGGCACCTTCAGTAAAGATTGGCAGGTGTTTTATTCATCAATAAAGACTCCCAGGTGTTTTATTCATCAATAAAGACTCCCAGGTGTTTTATTCATCAATAAAGACTCCCAGGTGTTTTATTCATCAATAAAGACTCCCAGGTGTTTTATTCATCAATAAAGACTCCCAGGTGTTTTATTCATCAATAAAGACTCCCAGGTGTTTTATTCATCAATAAAGACGTGTTCTTGCGCTTAAAAAGCGAATGAAACAGCGATAAAACGACTGTTTAAGAAATTTAAAACGAATTTACTTAATCCTGGAAAAAAATGTCTTTTTTTCCATTTTCGGCTTTATGGTGTCATTTTTTAAAGGTCAAATTACATTGTTAGATATTCCAGGGCTGCTAGGCTGGAGGAGGGTTTAGGCTGGGCAGAAAAAAAATGTAAGTCCCTCTCTAGTCCAGAAATTCCCCTGAGAATGGGTGATTTGCATATCAAAGTGACATTAAGAGTCAAAACGTTCCCGGAATGAATTGAGGCGAAACGACTGTAGAAGAGAGATTAGATGATTGTTGAAGAGAGATTAGATGATTGTAGAAGAGAGATTAGATGATTCTTGAAGAGAGATTAGATGATTGTTGAAGAGAGATTAGATGATTGTAGAAGAGAGATTAGATGATTCTTGAAGAGAGATTAGATGATTGTTGTAGAGAGATTAGATGATTGTTGTAGAGAGATTAGATGATTGTTGAAGAGAGATTAGATGATTGTTGAAGAGAGATTAGATGATTGTAGAAAAGAGATTAGATGATTGTAGAAGAGAGATTAGATGATTGTAGAAGAGAGATTAGATGATTGTTGAAGAGAGATTAGATGATTGTTGAAAAGAGATTAGATGATTGTTGAAGAGAGATTACATGATTGTAGAAGAGAGATTACATGATTGTAGAAGAGAGATTAGATTATTGTACAAGAGGAATTAAATGATTGTAGAAGAGAGATTAGATGATTGTTGAAGAGAGATTACATGATTGTTGAAGAGAGATTAGATGATTGTAGAAGAGAGATTAGATTATTGTAGAAGAGAGATTAGATGATTGTAGAAGAGAGATTAGATGATTGTTGAAGAGAGATTACATGATTGTTGAAGAGAGATTAGATGATTGTAGAAAAGAGATTAGATGATTGTTGAAGAGAGATTAGATGATTGTTGAAGATAGATTAGATGATTGTAGAAGAGAGATTAGATTATTGAAGAAGAGAGATTAGATGATTGTTGAAGAGAGATTACATGATTGTTGAAGAGAGATTAGATTATTGTTGAAGAGAGATTAGATGGTTGTAGAAGAGAGATTAGATGATTGTAGAAGAGAGATTAGATGATTGTTGAAGAGAGATTAGATGATTGTAGAAGAGAGATTACATGATTGTTGAAGAGAGATTACATGATTGTAGAAGAGAGATTACATGATTGTTGAAGAGAGATTACATGATTGTTGAAGAGAGATTACATGATTGTAGAAGAGAGATTGCATGATTGTAGAAGAGAGATTACATGATTGTTGAAGAGAGATTACATGATTATTGAAGAGAGATTACATGATTGTATAAGAGAGATTAGATGATTGTAGAAGAGAGATTAGATGATTGTAGAAGAGAGATTAGATGATTGTAGAAGAGAGATTAGATGATTGTAGAAGAGAGATTAGATGATTGTAGAAGAGAGATTAGATTATTGTAGAAAAGAGATCAGATTATTGTGGAAGAGGGATTAGATGATTGTAGAAGAGGGATTAGACCACTATAGTGGTATAGTGATTTGGTTGGCTGAGGGCTTGATACTACGGAACAAGATAGGGGAAAGTGTTAGTCTGGGGGAAAGTGTTAAATCATGAAGGATAAGCGTGTAAAGGTGTTATTCTAGTGTTAACAAATACTTCCCTCGCCTCTATCATCACTTTAGCTTTACTCTGCTCAGTTTACAAGCTAAGGGCTGCTATCCTACCTTAGATCATTTACATGCTAAGACCTGTTTCTTTACCTCAGCTCACTTTGCAGCTGTTATTTTATCTAGGTTTATTTTCCAGGCTAGGAGCTGTTATCTTGGTTTATTTTCCAGGCTAGGAGCTGTTATCTAGGTTTATTTTCCAGGCTAGGAGCTGTTATCTTGGTTTATTTTCCAGGCTAGAAGCTGTTATCTAGGTTTATTTTCCAGGCTAGGCGCTGTTATCTTTGGTCAGTTAATTTTACAAGCTATAAGATGTTATCCTTCTTAAACTCAGTTTACAAGCTAAGATCTGCTATCCTAGCTCGTCTCTAAGATATATTCTACATCCATCCAGGACGGTACCCAAAACAGTCACCTAAACACCAGGTACTTATGTACCGCTAGGTGAACAAGGGCAGCAGGTGTGCGCAGACTTGTCTATAGATTTCGCCTTGCCCAGGATGCCACCCACAGCAGTCGTGTAACCACAAAGGTACCTGCTTACTACTAGGTGAACAGGGAAAGCAGGTGTAAGGTGAGTTGTTCTTGTTTTGGCTCTTATCCACGTGTTTCTCACAATATATTGCCCAATGCTCTATCTCTCTCCTTTATCACTTTCTAATCTTTTTCACATGGCTAATAGCTCTTCCTCTTATGGCTTTCTCCACCTTTCTCACGACTTTCTCTTGCGCCAGGACGGAGTATCGAGCCCGCTTCAAACCCACACGGGCCGACTGAATAATAAAAAAAAAGTTTGATAAAATTTAACACGATACAAAAAAAAATGTTTCTCTTGTCACGTATTTCTTTGTAAATGATAATCATACACTTGTATTTCTGTATTATGATAAACGACTAATATTTCTAGGTTTGCGTGGGGAGTTCTAGTATATTGTGGATGTCAACAGTTCTGTGGGGGTATTGGTGTTCATAGTGAACACTCTTTTGTGCATGAGTCTTGGTATGTTAAAAGTGTGTGTGAGTGGTGTGGTGTGGTGTGTGTGTGTGTGTGTGTGTGTGTGTGTGTGTGTGTGTGTGTGTGTGTGTGTGTGTGTGTGTGTGTGTGTGTGTGTGTGTGAAAGAGAGACAGAAAGAGAAGGAGAGAAAGAGAGAGAGTGAGAGGGAGAAAGAATATAAGGAGCCTGCGCGTATAGCCTAGAAATCAATATCTCAGCTGTTACAAACACAAACTATACCATGCACAGAGATTAGCATTGAAAACCCAGGCTTGGAAAAGCCAAGTAACGCATACAAGCCAGGTGACGACCTCGGCGGAGAGGAAGAACACACCTCTTGGTGTACAAGTCCAGAGAAAGCCAGTCACAACAACCCAGTCAAACAGCAACACTGATAAACGTGTATATTTCAACGGCTTCCTGCTTACCCAGGATACACACACACACACACATACACATACACATACACACACACACACACACACACACACACACACATACACATACACACACACACACACACACACATACACAGAGCGATGGTGGACACTCTGGCGGAGGTGGCAAGAAAAGCGCACATGAGCAGAGCGAAGCTACTGGTCTGGGCGATTTCAACCACAGGGAGATCGACTGGGAGAACCAAGAACCACGTGGGGGTCCAGAAACTTGGAGAGCCAAGATGATGGACGTGGTACTGGAAAACCTGATGCACCAACATGTCAGGGACACGACCAGAGTGAGAGGAGAAGATGAACCAGCAAGACTGGACCTTGTATTCACCCTGAACAGCTCAGATATTAAAGACATAACACACGAGAGCCCCCTGGGAGCCAGTGACCATATGGTGCTGAGCTTTGAGTACATTGTAGAGCTACAGGTGGAGAGGGAAAACGGTACCGAAAGAGACAAACCAGATTTTAACAGAGGAAACTACACAGGCATGAGGAATTTCCTGCAGGAGGTTCAGTGGGAAAGGGAAATGGATGGACAGACAATAAATTAAATGATGGAATACGTAGGGTCAAAGTGCAAGGAGGCAGAGGAACGGTTTATACCCAGAGGAAAAAGATTAAACGGGAAGGCCAGAAAGAGCCCCTGGTTTACCCAAAGGTGCAGGGAGGCAAAGACTCAGAGTGTCAGAGAATGGAAAAGGTACAGAAGGCAAAGAACCCAAGTAAACAAAGAGAGTAGTAGAAGAGCTAGAAACAGTATGCACAGGTACGGAGGGAGGCCCAGAAACAGTACGAAAACGACATAGCATCGAAAGTTAAGTCCGACCCGAAGCTCATGTACAGTCACATCAGAAGGAAGACAACAGTTAAAGACCAGGTGATAAGGCTGAGGAGAGAAGATGGGAACTCACAAGCAATGATCAAGAGGTATGTGAGGAGCTCAACTTGAGGTTTAAGGAAGTATTCACAGTGGAGGAAGGAAGGCAGCTGGGTAGACAGGATGGGGTGCGTCACCAACAAGGGATGTATCAAATGCTAGAGGGCATACACACAACTGAGGAGGAGGTGAAGCAGTTACTCAGTGACCTTGATACCTCAAAGGCGATGGGTCCGGACAATATCTCCCGTGGGTTCTTCGGGAAGGAGCTGAGGTACTGAGTGTGCCACTTACCATAATATTCAACACATCCCTTGAAAATGGGCAGATACCTGAGGTATGGAAGAAGGCCAATGTAGTCCCCATCTTTAAAAAAGGAGACAGAAAAGAGGCACTAAACTATAGACCGGTGTCACTTACATGTATAGTGTGCAAAGTCCTGGAGAAAATCACCAGGAAAAGAATGGTGGAGCACCTCGAGCTGAACAGGATAATAAACACCAGACAGCACGGATTCCGGGAAGGCAAATCCTGTGTAACAAACCTCCTAGAGTTCTATGATAAAGTAACAGAGGTAAGGCAAGAGAGAGAAGGGTGGGTTGATTGCATTTTCCTGGACTTCAGGAAGGCCTTCGACACAGTTCCTCACATGAGATTAGTAAAGAAGTTGGAAGAACAAGCATGTATAACAGGAAGGGCACTGGAATGGATCAGGAATACCTCACAGGGAGGCAACAACGGGTCATGGTGCGTGATGAGGTATCACAGTGGGCGCCTGTGACGAGCGGCGTACCGCAGGGGTCAGTCCTAGGACCAGTGTTATTCTTGGTATATGTAAACGACATGACGGATGGGATAGACTCAGAAGTGTCTCTGTTCGCAGATGATGTGAAATTAATGAGGAGAATCACATCGGAAGAGGACCAAGCAGGACTTCAAACAGACCTGGACAAGCTTGACATCTGGTCTAGCAACTGGCTTCTCGAATTCAATCCCACCAAATGCAAAGTCATGAAGATCGGAGAAGGACAAAGAAGACCGCTGACAGAGTACAGGCTAGGTGGACAAGGGCTACAAACCTCGGCAAAGGAGAAAGACCTTGGTGAGTATAGCGCCAAGTACGTCTCCGGAGGCACACATCAACCAGATAACTGCGGCAGCATATGGGCGACTGGCAAACCTAAGATTAGCGTTCCGTTACCTAAACAAGGAATCGTTCAAGACACTGTACACCGTGTACGTCAGGCCCATACTAGAATATGAAGCACCAGTCTGGAACCCACACCTGGTCAAGCACGTAAAGAAACTAGAGCAAGTGCAAAAGTTTGCGACAAGGCTAGTTCCACAACTCAGGGGTCTGTCCTATGAAGAAAGGTTGAGGAAATAGGACTAACAACACTGGAGGAAAGAAGGGTCAGAGGAGACATGATAACGACATACAAAATACTGCGGGGAATCGACAAGGTAGACAGGGACAGGATGTTCCAGAGAGGGAACACAGAAACAAGGGGACACAACTGGAAGCTGAAGACTCAGATGAGTCAAAGGGATGTTAGGAAGCATTTCTTCAGCCACAGAGTAGTCAGGAAGTGGAATAGTCTAGAAAAGATATAGTGGAGGCGGGAACCATACATAGTTTTAAGACAAGGTATGATAAAGCTCATGGAGCAGGGAGAGCAGAGACCCAGTAGCGGACAGCGAAGAGGCGGGGCCAGGAGCTGAGTCTCGACCCCTGCAACCACAATTAGGTGAGTACACACACACACACACATACACACACACACACACACACACACACACACATACACATACACACACACACACACACACACACACACACACACACACACACACACACACACACACACACACATACACACACACACACACACACACACATACACACACACACACACACACAAAGACTCTCATTATTAAGACACATTGACACAAATAATGAAGAAATATGATACATTAATTTGCAGAAAGCCAGTCACAGCCTCTCTATCTCTCTCTCTCTCTCTCTCTCTCTCTCTCTCTCTCTCTCTCTCTCTCTCTCTCTCTCTCTCTCTCTCTCTCTCTCTCTCTCTCTCTTCTCTCTCTCACTTACCATATATATATATATATATATTTTTTTTTTTTTTTATTAACACATCGGCCGATTCCCACCAAGGCAGGGTGGCCCGAAAAAGAAAAACTTTCATCATCATTCACTCCATCACTGTCTTGCCAGAGGGGTGCTTTACACTACAGTTATAAAACTGCAACATTAACACTCCTCCTTCTTGAACTTATTAAAAAACATATTATCCCCAAAAATAAAAATTGCAAACTGCTGCAAGGCAACAGACGTCCACAATCGCTCGTGGTACGTGATACGTAGTACGTGGTACGTTGTACGTAGTACGTGGTACGTGGTACGTTGTACGAACAGCATCTGTCAAAAATTGATCTCCCTCTCAGTGACATGACTTATCATCCCCTGAGCCCTCACTTCTATTCTTCATGGCTTCTTTGATGTCTTGAACCCTTACAAGGGAATGTGGAGGAAGGGTGCTCCCTGAAGTAGAGCTGGGCCTCATTCATTCATTGCATCAAATATAATGAAATTCCTCTAAACCACTGCTTTGTAAGACCTGCCGTACCTATCTTCGAAACTGTGTATCTTAACTGTTCCTGCAGGTTTGGTGGGCACAGAAATTCCTGCAAAGCAGAGTGAAAAAAAATAATTAAAAATAACAGCAGTGAACAAAAGGAGACACCTGCCTGTATCACATCAATAACATATCAATAAAACATCAATAGCACATCAATAGCACATCAATAACACATCAATAGCATATCAATAACACATCAATAACACATCAATAACATATCAATAAAATATCAATAACACATCAATAGCACATCAATAATACATAAATAACACATCAATAACACATCAATAACACATCAAAACACATCAATAACACGCCACATAGATCTATAACCATAAAACTATCATCAAAGGAAACTATATACGTAATTGAGGTTACAGCCTGTGTTCTTTGATTTTTGAAAAATATAATGAACAAAAATGGAACTAAATTTCATTTTGAAAGTAAGCCAGAGATAATGAAGAGAAAAAAAAACCTGGTACAAAATATATCTTTCAACAAAGCAAGTTTCCATTAATGCCCCTTACGTAAAATATAATGGGAGTTTTAATTTACTTGACAAGATTAGAGAGTCCATGGTAAGGGACCAGAGGTAACTGTCCAGGAAAAATATTACACACACACACACACATACACTCACTCACACTCACACACACACACACACACACACTCACTCACTCACACTCACACACACACACACACACACAAACACAGCTCAGTTATATATTTGCTATAAATCAATGCTCCTCAGAGCTACTTCGTACCTGGATAAGAACATATGAACAATATATGAACACGAGAATAAAGGTGCAGTGCAGTAGGCCTACTGGCCCATGGTAGGCAGGTCTTTCTCAAACCTATCCTCAGTGAACGACCTGTTTAGAATGTTGAATAATGAATGTGTATGAACATCATTATTATCTTATACATGGAGGAGATATATTTCTAAAAGTCATATAGTGGATAATAGATAAGAGGAATAAGCTTATTTGTATATATGTTTATCGTGAGCAGGAACCATTCTCAACTAACCCACAATACCATAGCTGGAACTATTCTCAACTAACCCACAATACCATAGCTAGAACTATTCTCAACTAACCCACAATACCATAGCTGGAACTATTCTCAACTAACCCACAATACCATAGCTGGAACTATTCTCAACTAACCCACAATACCATAGCTGGAACTATTCTCAACTAACCCACAATACCATAGCTGGAACTATTCTCAACTAACCCACAATACCATAGCTGGAACTATTCTCAACTAACCCACAATACCATAGCTGGAACTATTCTCAACTAACCCACAATACCATAGCTGGAACTATTCTCAACTAACCCACAATATCATAGCTGGAACTATTCTCAACTAACCCACAGTACCATAGCTGGAACTATCCTCAACTAACCCACAATACCATAGCTGGAACTATTCTCAACTAACCCACAATACCATAGCTGGAACTATTCTCAACTAACCCACAATACCATTGCTGGAACTATTCTCAACTAACCCACAATACCATAGCTGGAACTATTCTCAACTAACCCACAGTACCATTGCTGGAACTATTCTCAACTAACCCACAATACCATAGCTGGAACTATTCTCAACTAACCCACAATACCATAGCTGAAACTATTCTCAACTAACCCACAGTACCATAGCTGGAACTATTCTCAACTAACCCACAATACCATAGCTGGAACTATTCTCAACTAACCCACAATACCATAGGTGGAACCAGTCACAAAAAAACACAAATTGGATTTAAATCTTATAACAAAATTTCGGTGGATCCTGGGTCATCATCAAGTCCCATGTGACAAAGTCATACTGGTTCACTAAGGAGCGAAACGTCGGTAAATCAGTGATACTAAAGGTTCCATAATATTGCTGGTAGTCCACAATTCTATTACTTCCGGTTCCAGATTTGTGGAATGTTCATTGTTTAACTTTTGTAATACGAAGTCTGTGTTTCTCTCTCATGTCCACGATTTTTTACTGGCGATTTTTGCTTCCTTGTTTGTGCCTCTGGGTGGAAACTTGTGAAGGAGGGGGAATTGTGAGGGAGGGTTGTGAGGGAGGTAAATCATGAGGGAGAAGGACTCTCCACCTTGCTCAGTTGTCTAGAAATCTCGGCAATTTTCGTTCCTTGTTAGAATATATTAATTTAGACTGAGGGACTGATTACCCCTTATCAAGGCTGTGGGGCTGATCGCCTCTTATCAAGACTGAGGGACTGACCACCCCTAATTACCTCTCAACTTCTTCCTCTGTCTTCATTATCATCTTTATTCATGTCAATCCAGTTCTCCCATCTTCAGTTTCTCCAAACACCGCAGTCATAACAAACTCCCAAACACACAAACACCCACACGCACCCACCCACCCACACACACACACACACACACACACACAGGTAAACACCCAATACCAGCCACAGGAAGGCAAAAATATATACAGCAATTAACTCAAAAACAATTACATTCCATTTAACATAAAACATACAATTTAAAGCAATTATAAGCTTCCTGAATTACAGGCATTCCAGTAGGACAATTATTTATGGTGTTAATGCCAGGTTTGATAAGCATGAGATCACTTGACCAAAGGGATGATTGATATAACAAGTGTAGTAGTTTATATTTGGTTAGAACTGTCAGTGTGAAAACGTGTTTACAGAAGCGTGAATGAATCTCCATAAATGTGTGCTCATGTTGGTATGCTATATGTATATATTTAATTTAGTTGACCCCTGATGATAAAAGGGGTATTTTGTTTGTTGCTGGTAGGGAATTGTGGGCGTGTACAAGCATCTCTGTGAATTATGCTCATTACCATAACTCTTTTTTGACATGCGGCATTAATAACCTTCGTGTAGTCGATAAGATTTAAACCCATTGAACAAGGAAGTATTTACTGCAAAATCCTAAAAACAAAAACAAAGTATCACTAGTAATGACAGAAGAGAAACATCTGAGCCTTGTATTTGTTCACACACATCTTTAAATGGTTTAAATGTTAGATTATATCCTCCTCGCCCGGGTGAACTCTACGGTCGCAAGCTGCTCTGAGTTCATTACCACCGCTACACACACCTTCCTGCGTGATCGTGACACAGAAACATAGCTAGGATATATTCCTGTTATCTAACTGTCGTGTAGAATTGAGTAGAAGACCATTGCAACTGTGCCCACTATGCCACAGTCACAGTCAGGATGGCAGAGTAGTAGGATAACACCACTTAGCCTGGAAAATGTACAGTGGTAGGATAACAAGTGTTAGTTTATAGACACCATTCCTGTGTTGATAAATGAGACACTGTTGCAACATTTAGGTATCTTTCCTCTGGAAACGGTTCACCACACAGTGGCTTTTTCAGTACAATGCAGAGAGAAGCAGAATAAGAAGAGGAGTTTGAGGTAATCAGTCCCTTAGCCTTGAGTCGATGTGTTCAGACCATCAGTGAAGGAGCCCCTGTGTGGCGAAACGATATCCAAATTTTGCAGACTTGTCCCATTTATCAACGTATCAGTTTTGGAAACCATTTATTCACATTCACAATCCTTCTTTTCATGTCAGATTGTGCTGTGTGGCTAACATTAACTACTGTGCCACCCTCGTGAACAATCACTGAACATTTATGAACCGTGACACGGTCATGTACGGCGTTTCCCGCATGGTAGTAATGCATGAACGTCATGTAATCAAGGCTAATAGCCTCCTGATGAGACCACCTTCACATTTTTCATGCAATAAGCACCAGACACATATTACAAAGTCACAATGCGTTTGTCACTGTCAGGAGGACCAGAAATATGGTCATTATCCTTAAAGTTACGCATTAACGGGATGATTTATGCCTGGATCAGATACAGTCATGTTAAAGATTTAAATATACAAAATGACAAGCAGATCATATACAATAAGAGGCATATAGTAATATATATATATATATATATATATATATATATATATATATATATATATATATATATATATATATATATATATATATATATATATATATATATTAGTGTGTGTGTGTGTATGTAAGTGTGTGTGTGTACATGTAATGTCATAAGAGAGACCGATTTTAATACACTCCATAAATACACACCCACGCGTACACACACACACACACTCACACACACACACACACACACACACAACACACACACACACACACACACACACACACACACACACACACACACAAGAAAGGGCTGAGCGGTGGGTGGACACTGCTAGATCTCTCCTCTGGTCCACATTAATCTTGGAGTGGGAAAAATGGAATGCCTCTCTGTACCGGAAGTTGGAGGGTCTTGTGAGCAATGGACCCACACACACACACACACACACACACACACACACACTCACACACACACACACACACACACACACACATAAAATGGATGGTCCGAATGCAAATGAAGATTGGTGGACCAGAATGGACGAGTCAGTCTTGTCTTGTGTCTGTTAGTTGAATCTATATCGAGGCGAAAAACAAGGAAGGCGAGGATAACAACAGACATTCTTGTAAGATTACTTAGTGGTTCTTAAGACACAGTCGAACTTTTATCGAAGAATTATATTTTTTTTACATATCTTAGAAATCAACTTTTTTTTTTTGGTTGTAATAATAATAATAATAATAATAATAATAATAATAATAATAATAATAATAATAATAATAATAATAATAATAATAATAATAATAATAATAATAATAATAATAATAATAACAATAATAATAATAATAATAATAATAATAATAATAATAAAACAAAAAATGATAATAAAAATAATAATAAAATAAAATAATAATAATAATAATAATAGAAGAAGAAGAAGAAGAAGAAGAAGAAGAAAGAAGAAGAAGAAGAAGAAGAAGAAGAAGAAGAAGAAGAAGAAGAAGAAGAAGAAGAAGAAGAAGAAGAAGAAGAAGAAGAAGAAGAAGAAGAAGAATATGAAAATTAAAGACATAACTGATTCACAGAGATGTCATCAAATGGAATGGAGCAGTGCCAGGAGCTGAGAATCGACCCTACTGACACAGATGGGTAAGCACACACACACACACATACAAACCCCAATGTATATTCAAATTCACATCACAACATACAAAATTATTGGACGATATATCACAAAACTGGCATCTGTGTAATTATCATTGTGTTGGGACTGTCCCACACAGGATAGGAAACCCAGGAATGGTATTAGGAACCCGCTAACCGGATAGGTAAGCCAGTGATGGTGTAACGCACATGACAACAGGATAGGTAACCTAATACTGGTGACAGGAAGCACCATGTGGATAGGTAACCCAGTACTGGTGGCAGGAAGCACCATGTGGATAGGTAACCCAGTACTGGTGGCAGGAAGCACCATGTGGATAGGTAACCCAGTACTGGTGACATGAAGCACCATGTGGATAGGTAACCCAGTACTGGTGGCAGGAAGCACCATGTGGATAGGTAACCCAGTACTGGTGACAGGAAGCACCATGTAGATAGGTAACCCAGTAATGGTGGCAGGAAGCACCATGTGGATAGGTAACCCAGTATTGGTGGCAGGAAGCACCATGTGGATAGGTAACCCAGTATTGGTGGCAGGAAGCACCATGTGGATAGGTAACCCCGAAAGTGGTCCCATATGGTGACAGGAAGCACCATGTGGATAGGTAACCCAGTACTGGTGGCAGGAAGCACCATTGATAGGATAGGTGACAACCCATGATGTCAAAAGGTGACAGAGCACCATGGATAAACGTAAACCATGTGGATAGGTAACCCAGTATTGGTGGCAGGAAGCACCATGTGGATAGGTAACCCAATTTAAACCTTTGGTTTTGGGGAGGAAGCACCATGTGGATAGGTAACCCAATACTGGTGACAGGAAGCACCATGTGGATAGGTAAACCAGTACTGGTGACAGGAAGCACCATGTGGATAGGTAACCTGAACAATGAAGCCAGTAAGACTGTCCTTGACAAGCCAAGCCTCCCGTGTCAACGCTGCTTAAGTCGTTTTTAGAATCTCTAATTTTCAAGGCTGACCATCTTAATTACTAACAATTACCCTGTGTAACTGCGGTATTATTATTCCTCAGGCGATAACTAATGATCATAATAATCACAAATTATTTCAGCGAATCAGTAATTATACAAAAGATGAAGATAGGGACTTACAATTCCACAAAAAATTTCCAAAATTATAACAAGATTGCATTATATGCCTGCGGATAGCCAGCACAAACAGACAGGTCGACCAGGTGCAGTAGGTCACTTTTTTTCTTAACTTTGTTTACAAGCTAAGAACTGCTACCTACATCAGCTCATTTGAAAGCCTTTTTATTGTATGGGACATACAAGTAGGGAACAGGATGAAGTTGGAGCCATTTGTGGGGGAACAATTTAATTTGATCAATTGACTTTATTCGTTAATGTGTTTTGAGAAGCAAAGTTACGAACGTAAACAAGTGTGTAATTACGAGAGTTTGAACTCAAAGAATCACAGCTCCTGGCCCCGTCTTTGTGGGTAGATTCTCAGCTCCTGGCCCTGGCTCTGTGGGTAGATTCTCAGCTCCTGGCTAGGTGAGTCGATTCTTCTCCTAAGAACATAAGACAGGAGGAACACTGTAGCAGGCCTACTGGCCCATACTAGGCACGTCCTTCTCAAACCCAAATCCACTAATTGCTTGAAATAATTATCAACCACAAAACTCTATATAATTTTCCTTGAAGGTTAGAATAAAATTAATGTGTTGAAATTAAGCGTTGTAGCAGTGAGGAAAAGACGTTTCTGCAGAACAAGCTTTTGTTAGGACAACGTTTCGCCCTGTGTAGACCTTTATCAAGTCAGGATAATGATCTTAATGGATCGATACTTATCCAGATGGGTGACTCCTATCACCATTACTGACCTATCTATCCTGATGGGTCGTCCTATCACTATTACTGTCCTTCCTATATTGTTGGGTCGTTTCTGTCACTATTACTGTCCTTCCTATATTGTTGGGTCGTTTCTGTCACTATTACTGGCCTACCTATCCACATGGGTCGTTTCTGTCACTATTACTGGCCTACCTATCCACATGGGTCGTTTCTGTCACTACTTAACTGGTCGTTTCTGCACCATCATCCACCATCGAAGGTCGTTTCTGGCACTATCACTGGCCTACCTATCCACATGGGTCGTTACTATTACTGGCCTACCTATCCACATGGGTCGTTACTATTACTGGCCTACCTATCCACATGGGTCCTTTCTGTCACTATTACTTGCCTACCTATCCACATGGGTCGTCCCTATCACTATTAATGGCCTACCTATCCACATGGGTCGTTTCTGGCACCACCACTGGACGACCGATCCACAAAATACTTTTCTCCACAGAAATAAGAAGGAAAAAAAATGCCCTCTAATTGGGGGTCTTTATTTTCTTATATTATTGTAATTTTTATGCTGTCTTAAGGGTCAGAGGACCCGCCTAGTAACACTGCTATATTACAGAGGGAAGCTAGAATATGGGTCCAATTTGTCAGCGCAATATTTAATTATAGATACAGTAGCGATATCGTGTCCAGGGTTACTTGTATTGGCTGGCACACTGGTAGTATTTATATCCAGTGGTTCACTGAGCATAAGTTGAGAGGTACTGGTACTGGTAAAGGTACTACCCACAGGTAGATGGGGAAATGGAAAGTGGTATGTGATACCCATAGGTCACTCGGAAGAGAGAAGAATGATATCCGGTACCCAGAGGTAGATGGGGAGATGGACAATGGTATCTGATACCCATAAGACGTTCATGAGAGGTGAGAAATGATATCTGGTATCACAGGTAGATGGGAAGATGAACAATGGTATCTGATACCCACAGGTGGTTGTAGAGAAGAGGGGAAATGGAAACCTTCCGGTTCTAGGATGGACATGAAGTGAAGTTTCAGAACTATAATTCTTATAGTCCAATGTTTACCTTCTGTGGGTTTTTTTTTCAGAGCGTTCAGGAAGAATGCAACTCTTTCTTGAAGGAAGTTTGTTCAGAGTTCTAGGAGGTTTTTGGAAGTTCTAGGAAATTTTCTTAGAGTTTTAGTGGACGGTCTTTGAGTGTGTTGGACGGTTTGTGAGTGTGTTGGACGGTTTGTGAGTGTGTTGGACGGTTTGTGAGTGTGTTGGACGGTCTTTGAGTGTGTTGGACGGTCTTTGAGTGTGTTGGACGGTTTTTGAGTGTTTTGGACGGTCTTTGAGTGTGTTGGACGGTCTTTGAGTGTGTTGGATGGTCTTTGAGTGTGTTGGATGGTCTTTGAGTGTGTTGGACGGTCTTTAGTGTGTTGATGGTCTTTGAGTGTGTTGGATGGTCTTT
>WNWK01005945.1:0-49506 GCA_009830355.1 Cherax destructor
TAAATTGTTGTGATAAAAACACAGGCCTTATTCCTAGGCTTTATTGAACACAGAACCCATGGTACATGTCTGCAACAGAAGAAAATACATCTAATGACTGCTGCTGCAGGACAGGTGATGTAAGGTGCATATGTCCTCAGAAAAGCTATAGCTACTGGCGACATATTTAAGCTTACCATGTAATCTGCATCACGAATGTATCTGTGTAAGAGAGAGACCACACGCCATGTGCTGGGCCATCGCTGTACTATGTTTGTTGTTATTGTAAGGGGCCCCTGAGGTGGTGCAGTATTGTGTCCTGCTGCGGCTCCCCACAAGAGCGGTATTCGCCCGCTTATAACCCACAGCTCAAATAACCCCACCTTACTCCGAATATCACCGGCCAGCTTTACTAAGAGAAATGCAGAGTGTATTGTCTTACTGTGGGGGGCCTGGGCCAGAGACGAATATCCACAGTACGTCGGGAAGCCTCTGTGATTCTTGGTTCCCAGGCAAGTATTTTGACGACACATGGGGGACCGAGCTCTAGCTCTTAGTACCCTGTTAACACCACGACGTCCAATTCAAGAAAGAAGTATCGCTCTCTCCCGCTTAGATTCAAGTGTGGAGCTGCCAGTTCACTCTAGCTAACATAACCTAATGTACCTATTTAAGGCAAAAATCTACCTATATTAAGGTGCTAGAACTACATTATTAATATCTAACGTTGCCTCAATAATCCTACTATTAGTTACTAACTGTACAAACTTGCCTAGACCTTCCTAGGAGAATAAATCTATCAATTAAAATGTACACAATTGTTACCTCCACCAACTTGAATGTGTATGTTTGTGTGGGGAATTAAGAGATTACCTGTCTGGGCTTCACCGCCACTTACAACAAAATAATCTCCCGGGAGTGGACCGACTAGTATAATTTTACTGCGGTTACCCCGTTGAGGCTGTGAGAAAACTTGACCCACTCCTGGTCACATCCAAGGGTCCCTTCGATATTCTCACTCTAAATCCACATCTATCCTTGACCAGTTTATTAAGAATGAGTAACACCAATAGTTACGGTATTGTTAATTTTAGTGGACTGTATGGGTTAATATCTGACTGCTTGGGGAGAAGGAGGAAAGAGTACATCTTGTTAATATCACTCACCCTTTATCCGTGTCATTGCTGTTCACTGGAAGATCATTATCATTCCCACCGCAGACCTACATTATCCCAACATACCTACTGGCCAGACGGTTGCTAAGATAAGAAGAGTACTTACGGTGGGGAAGAAGCAACATTCTTGTCGCTATTCTTTGATGGATCTCGTGGTCCTGCTCGGTAGAGATTATTCTTCCGGCAAGACGATGATGTTTGTGGTTGTCCCGATGAGTCAAGAGAAGATTGATTCCCTTGAACCCTCTAACGTCCACGGGACAGGACAGTTTAAGTAACATGCGGTTGATCGGGAATAGCGATTCGTATCCTCTCACTATTTCCCTTTCTTACAGTCTATTCATATAACTTTAACCACTATTCACACGATGGTTTAATGTCCCACTAATTTACCCTCGTTAGAAGTTAATCCATTAATAATTGTGTTCGATGAACATTGATCAACCCGACGCACATTTCCTCCATCAAAAACCCGTAATGGCGGCGTCGATCACTATTTAACACATTATCACTCTATTATTTCAGTTTCTTGGACTTAATGTCCCACATTATTCCCGGCGAATATTCACAACATTCACTATTGTGAAGAGGGACCATTAACCGCGATTTGGTCGTTGTAAATGCCGATTCCCGACTCCATTATAATCAGAACTCTCCCATTGTTCAACCTTCTTCGTCTTATCCCACGAGAGTGACCCCAGCGTACCCATGCGCTGACCTCCCCATTTGACCCCCCTGGGTCTAACTACGCATGCGTAAAGACTTGTGTGTTGGTTCATTCTTCATCTCAAGTAAAATACAAACCAACAGCCACACAATAAGAATATTCACATTAGAAAGGCTATCGAGTATAACATTTCGGGAAAATACCCAATATTTTCCACAGTTTGTTTTGGTTGGGTATGTGGGTTCATGTACTCCGAGGACCGATCCGTGGTATGTTTAAGGCTCCTTACGGCTCACTTACCCTGTGGAACTTGAGCAACTCAAAAAAGTTTCCACAGGTGCTTTGTGTTATCCAGTTTGTTTGTTTGTTTACCTATTAGTGGGTATTGTGGGTTTAGCGCCTAGTTTTGATTATTAATGATTTGAATATTGATTATTTTGATTATTAATTTAATTTAATAATCTTCAACAATTACAGTTGGTGTCCCACAGGGAAGTGTTCTTGGCCCACTACTTTCTCATTTACATAAACGACATACCAAATGCATCTCAACTACTCAAACCCATACTATTTGCAGATGACACTACATACGTCTTCTCTCACCCATGCCCAGTCATACTAGCCAACACTGTAAATACTGAATTACAGAAAATATCTACCTGGATGATGACTAACAAGCTTACCCTCAATGTTGACAAAACCTATTTCATTCAGTTTGGGAACAGAGCTACAAATGTTCCACTTAACATAATGATAAACGGATCACTTGTCACAAAACTCACAGAGGGAAAATTCTTAGGAATCCACCTTGACAGTGGCCTCAAATTTAAGACACATATACAACAAATTTCCAAGAAAGTCTCAAAGACCGTAGGAATACTATCCAAGATAAGGTACTATGTTCCACAACCAGCTCTCCTTACCCTATATCACTCACTCATTTACCCCTATCTCACATATGGAATCTGTGCATGGGGCTCAACAACAATAAATCACCTCAAACCATTAATAACACAACAAAAGGCTTCGGTCCGAATGATAACAAATTCCCACTCTAGACAACATAATCCACCTATATTCAAAAGTCTGAACTTACTCACCATACAAGACATCCATACTTTTTACAGTGCCTATTACATACATAAAACACTAAACTAAATATTAACCCACAACTCAAAATTCTCCTAACCAACCTTAACAGGACACATGAACATAATACAAGGCACAGATCACTCTCCGATGTTCCCCGCATCCACCTCACACTATGCAAAAACGCAATGCATATCAAAGGCCCAAAAATTGGGAATTTATTACTTATGATTACCAAAAAAACCCGGTCTGTAAATCAATTCAAAACTCTGCTAAAAAAAACACCTACTCGCCCAAAACTAAATACCCACTACTATACATTACCTACAAAGTTATTAAATAACTTTACACTGCCTCAAAATAACATTATTCACCGTGTTGCTCCCCAAGCCTCAAAACCCCCTACAAAATTGCTCAAAGAAAAATAATTAATCAAACATAATCTAGTACAAATGTTGAAACTTATACCTCATAATGTATATGCCATGTTATGTCTTATAATGTATAAACCACCTAATATAAAGAAATCCATCCTCATGTACCCTTGTGCTCCTTGTAACTCATCTAATGACCATATAAACTGTTATTGCCAAACAAATTTGTGGGGAATTATGAGAGATTGTCTACCTGGGACACCGCCACTTGTAACAAACAATCTCCCGGGGAGATGACCGACTAATATAATTTTACCGCAGTCACTCCCTTGAGGTATGTGAGAAATTTCTCCCACTCCTGGTCGCACCCGAGGGGATCCTTCGGTATCCTCACACGCGTCCCACTTCACTCTTGACCAGTGTAAATAAATTTGAAGGGATTATAATAATAAATATGGTATGATTAAATTTTAGTGGACTGTATAGTTTAGAAATATGATATGGGACTGATTGAGAAGGAGGAGAGAGTACAGTGATTAATGTTCACTCACCCCTTATCTGCGTCTTGGGTGTTCACTGGAGATCTTCTTTATTCCCACCGAAGACACACAATATATCAACATACCTACTGGCCAGCTAGTACGTGGATAAATTTGTACTTACGGTGGGGCGGCTGCATCCTTGTCGACGGGCTTCGATAGATCTCGTGATCTTCACGGTCGATATAGTTCGTCCGTCAAGATCTTGATGTGGGTTGTCCCATCGAGTCAAGGAAGATTAATTTCCTTGACTTCGATATGCCCACGGGACCGGGCGTTATTTAACATGTGGTTGGTCGGGGTAGCAATTCATATCCTCTCGCTATTTTCCCCTTATTACCGTCTATACGTATAACTTTACACACTATGTATATACTAGCTTAATGCCCCACTAGTTTATACTCATTCACCGTCTCGATACTTGTATTTCGAGTCGATGAACGGAGATAGAATTAGTTCATCCTCTCCATATTCAAGATGGCGGTCTGGGAATGGCGTACCTACGCCAGACGCACCCGCCACTCACTCCCAATTATTTACAACTCTGTTTCACTAGATTCACCATTTCACAATATTCATTGAGCATATTTCAGTCTCCTCTATTACGAAAACCACCCGGAATCAGGGTTTACGACTCCATCCCGTCGTACGGTCGCGTCACTGAAGTTCGAATTAAGCTTACACCGGCGCCCTCGCCAACCCCATTCACTATTTGACCAATTATTACCCTATTACTGGGCCTCCAGGACCGATTGTCCCACTTTATACGCGTCACACACTTTAATATCACTCCATATTACGAAGTGAAGTAATTAAGTCCGGTCTGGCTGACGTAATCGCCAAACTCCCGTAGTCATCGTCGCCTGATATCTGGCGTGTAGGCCTCTCCATGTGCCACTGCCCAGCCCTCAGCCGTCCTCTGCCCAGCCTCCTCCATACCCCTCAAAATCACCCCTCCGCATACCCACGCGATGGTTGGATGGTTCTCTCTTCATGTCCACAGAACGTGGAACCACCAGCAATACATTAAAGATATCTATTCATATTGGAAAGTTTATCAATTACAACTTTCGGAAAATACCAATATTTTCCACAAAATTATTGATTTAATTTGTTTAATCTGATTTAATAATTATATTATGTAGACATAAAAATTATTGATTTAATTTGTTTAATCTGATTTAATAATTCTATTATGTAGACATATAAAACTGTAAATGATCCAAAATTATAAAATTATTGTCTCAAAAATGTCATGTTCAAATTTCATAGCTTAAATACTCAACTATACTTATATTGTAAACTGTCTACTATAATTCTTAACATTTAGCCTCAAAACCCCTTACTTAATTGCTCAAAGAAAAATAGTTTATCAAATATAATTTAGTACAAATGTTGAAACTTATACCTCATGTATCCCGGGCTACAACCTATACAGGTGTGACAGAGTGAACAGGCAAAAAGGGGGTTGGCCTGTATATCAGAGTCACTTATATGTTCAGAACTACTAAATGCCTCAAATAATGTAGTTGAAGTATTAGCAATAAAGGTCGAGAATCAAAGCGTGGTTGTCTACAAGCCCCCGGATGCAACGTCCCAACAATTCCAGGAACAGCTTCTGAAAATTGACCACTGTCTGGAAAATCTTCCAGCTCCTGCCCCCAACATCTTGCTACTGGGGGATTTCAACCTCAGGCACCTAAAATGGAGGAACATTGCAAACAATGTGGTAGCAGAGATAACACCAGGAGGCAGCTCAGATGAAAATTCACACATGCATGAACCTTTAAATCTCTGCACCAAGTTCACCTTAAACCAGCAAATAGTAGAGCCCACAAGATTAGAGAATACGCTGGACCTCATCTTCACCAACAATGATGATCTGATACGAAATGTCATCATATCAAAAACAATATACTCAGATCACAACATAATAGAGGTCCAGACATGCATGCGGGGAGCCCCAGATCAACAAAATGTGATCAGCCGCGAGGGAGCTTTCTCCAAATTAAACTTCAATAACAAAAACATAAGGTGGGACCAAGTAAACCAAGTCCTAAATGATATAAACTGGGAAGATTGCCTAAGCATCACGGATCCCAACCTATGTCTAGAACAAATTAACTCTGTGGTACTTGAGGTTTGCTCAAGGCAAATTCCCTTAAGGAAAAGGAGGAGATTTTTTTTTAGATTTTGCCACCGAAGTGGCTAGTTTATTGTGCACCCCATATCCATCCTGTGGACGGTAGCGCAAGAGCATATGGATACACAAAAGGCCTAGGCACTAGGCCCCAAAGGGGTTAACAATTGTACATTTGGGTTTATATCTACATTTCAATTATCTGTTACAAGCAGGTATCTTATTTCATGAATAAGATATCTTGACATGTCACATAGGTTATTATATTGTCTATCTCTATATTCCTCAATAAGTGCACAATTAAGCACATAGTGTTCAAGACAGTGACCATATGCCTGATCACATAATTTGCATTTAGTTTGATCATCATCTGTGTCTCCCAAACTGTCAGAAGTACCTGTAGCCAAGCCTAAGCCTGGCCACTACAACATCAGTCAGTCTGTTCACATTGCAAGTTGCTCCACAAACATGCCCATCTGTGCTCGCATTATCATGAGCACAGATAGGCACGTTCATGGAAATTAATTTGGATTTATATCTACAGTTTACTTATCTGTTAAAAGCAAATTTAGGAAATTTGCTTAGAATAAGTGGTATCCTACCTTCACTAATAAGATATCTTGACATGTCACATAGGTTATTATACTGTCTATCTCTATATTCCTCAATAAGTGGACAATTCAGCACATAGTGTTCAAGACAGTGACCATATGCCTGATCACATAATTTGCATTTAGTTTGATCATCATCTGTGTATCTCCCAAACTGCCAGAAGTACTTGTAGCCAAGCCTAAGCCTGGCCACTACAACATCAGTCAGTCTGTTCACATTGCAAGTTGCTCCATAAACATACTTATCTACATTCATGTTATCATAGTGGGTTATAGATCTACTCAGGCTTCTAACTGCATTCCTATAGCTATCATTTCATTATTTATTTCTCTCCTAATATTATTCCTAATGCTAGACACAGATATACCAAAGTTATATTCTACATTCTCCTTATGGGTGCTCTTCTTGGCTAACATATCAACTTTATCATGAAGGAGTAATCCAATGTGTGACGGAATCCATAGCAAATGTACTTTAATTCCTTTGTCCCGGATTTTTGAGTATCTATACCTGGCTTCTCCAATGAGCATGCTGTTAGAGTCATTATAGAGTCAAGAGCCATCAATGATGACATAGAATCAGTAATGATGATAGAGTCAAGCTCAGTGTCATAAGTTAGCTTTAGTGCCATAAGGATTGCAAACAATTCAGTTTGCAGTGTAGACGCCCAGTATGTTAATCTTATGCCTAGTTCAAAAAATTATTATTGTTCTTAACTAGGAGGTGGCAACCAGAGCAGATGCAGCCCTGCCAGAAGACTCCTGTTTAGATCCATCAGTGTATATAACTTGAGATAACTTATTACTACCAGTTAGGCGATAAATTTCTTCTTGAGCAGTTGCTTTAACAAGTGATTTAAGGAAGGGATTACTAGCAATGAGCTTCTTGGGAGGGACTTGCAGGTATGTGATATTAAATGAACACATCTTCCATGGAGGGGTGAAATGCTCTTGTTGCCTACAGTGATACAATTCATGCAGGTTGTAAAACAACAATTGCATGTTTTCACAATCCATTTAGATCTGTGAGTAGATGCACAAGGAGAAGATGCAAACTAGAAAGAGAGAGGCGCTCCCTATACAGGCGAAGGCAAAGAATAACGGAGCGGCTACAGGAGGCCAATATCTCTGAAATACGTAGGGAGACACTAGTCAGAGAAATAGCAAACATCGAATTAAAACTAAAGGAATCTTACAGGAATCAAGAGACACGGGAAGAACTAAAAGCCATAAATGAAATTGAAAGAAACCCTAAGTATTTCTTTTCCTATGCAAAATCAAAGTCGAGAACAACAACCAGTATTGGGCCCCTACTTAAACGGGATGGGTCCTACACAGATGACAGCAAGGAAATGAGTGAGTTACTTAAATCCCAGTATGACTCAGTTTTTAGCGAGCCACTAACCAGACTGAAAATCGGAAACCTAAATTAATTTTTTATGAGAGTGCCACAGAATTTGACAGACGCATGCCTTTCTGACATCACCACGACGCCAAATGACTTCGAAAAGGCAATAAATGACATGCCCATGCACTCCGCTCCAGGCCCAGACTCATGGAACTCCGTGTTCATCAAGAACTGCAAGAAGCCCCTATCACATGCTTTTAACATCCTATGGAGAGGAGCATGGACACTGGGATCGTCCCACAGCTACTAAAAACAACAGACATAGCCCGCTCCACAAAGGGGCAGTAAAGCAATAGCAAAGAACTACAGACCAATTGCGCTAACGTCCCATATCATAAAAATCTTTGAAAGGGTTCTAAGAAGCAAGATCGCCACCCATCTTGATACCCATCAATTGCACAACCCAGGACAGCATGGGTTTAGAGCAGGCCGTTCCTGTCTGTCCCAACTAGTGGACCACTACGACAAGGTCCTGGATGCTCTAGAAGATAAACAGAATGCAGATGTTATATACACAGATTTTGCAAAAGCCTTTGACAAGTGTGACCATGGTGTAATAGCACACAAAATGCGTGATAAAGGAATAACAGGAAAAGTTGGTAGATGGATCTATAATTTCCTAACATGTAGAACACAAAGAGTAGTAGTCAAGAGAGTAAAGTCTGAGGCAGCTACTGTGAAAAGCTCTGTTCCACAAGGCACAGTACTTGCTCCCATCCTATTCCTCATCCTCATATCAGACATTGACAGGGATATAAGCCACAGTGCTGTATCTTCCTTTGCAGATGACACCCGAATCTGTATGACAGTGTCCACCGTTGAAGACACTGCAAGACTCCAAGCAGACATAAACCAAATCTTCAAATGGGCTGCAGAAAACAATATGAAGTTGAATGATGAGAAATTTCAATTACTCAGATACGGAAAACGTGAAGAAATTAAAATCTCATCGGAGTACAAAA
Organism: Cherax destructor; assembly: GCA_009830355.1. Classification (NCBI taxonomy): domain Eukaryota; kingdom Metazoa; phylum Arthropoda; class Malacostraca; order Decapoda; family Parastacidae; genus Cherax; species Cherax destructor. The sequence goes on from WNWK01005945.1 coordinate 8,945, forward strand.
CTAATTTCAACCACACAATAGAGCGAAAAACTAATGTCAAAGACCTGGGAGTGATCATGTCAGAGGATCTCACCTTGAAGGACTATAACAAAGTAGCAATTGCATCTGCTCGAAAAATGACAGGATGGATAATGAGAACCTTCAAAACCAGGGATGCCAAGCCCATGTTGACACTTTACAGATCGCTTGTTCTATCTAGGCTGGAATATTGCTGCACACTAACTGCACCTTTCAAGGCGGGTGAAATTGCTGACCTTGAAAATGTGCAGAGAACCTTCACCGCACGCATAAGTGCGATAAACCACCTCAACTACTGGGAACGCTTGAAGTTCCTAAACCTGTACTATCTAGAATGCAGGCGGGAGAGATACATTATTATATACACATGGAAAATTCTCGAGGGCTTAGTACCAAACTTGCACACATAAATCACTCCCTACGAAAGCAAAAGACTCGGCAGGCGATGTAACATCCCCCCAATGAAGAGCAGGGGTGCCACTAGCACGTTGAGGGACAACACAATAAGTGTCAGGGGCCCAAGATTGTTCAACTGCCTCCCAGCATACATCAGGGGGATTACCAACAAACCCCTGGCTGTCTTCAAGCAGGCACTGGACAGGCACCTAAAGTCGGTACCTGACCAGCCAGGCTGTGGTTCGTACGTTGGACTGCGTGCGGCCAGCAGTAACAGCCTGGTTGATCAGGCTCTGGTCCAACAGGAGGCCTGGTCACAGACCGGGCCGCGGGGGCGTTGACCCCTGGAATTCTCTCCAGGTAGACTCCAGGTATGTACCCTTGTGCTCCTTGTAACTCATCTAATGACCATATAATTTGTTATTGCAACACAAATTATTGATTTAATTTGTTTAATCTGATTTAATTAATTTTATAAATAAGACAAAAGTATAAAACTATGTTTAAAAAATGTCATGTCTAAACTATGTTCAAATTTCATAGCTTAAATACTCAACTATACTCATATTGTAAACTATATACTAAAATTCTTACCATTTAGTTTTAAGTTAATTTTAAGTCTGCCCAAAATGCCCTGCATATTAGGGGCTTTTGGTATGTACACCTCCTAACATCTCATAACCCATTGTAATTATTTGTATCATATCCAAATAAACTATTATTATTACTAATAATATTTACCAAACAAGATGTAAACTTTGCCAGTTGGATTATTGTCACACCCTGCGTCATTATGTACTGGAGTGCGATAAAATTAATGAATTCAGAGACTACTCACTCAGAAATGTTCAAGATATGTCAAAGTATTTTATCCACAGTGGTATATTACAGACCATTCTGGAAAAATACCTGACTTTGCTCCCTGTAAATAAAGCATTGACACGTGTGTGTGTGTGTGTGTGTGTATGTACATGTGTGTATGTGTATGTGTGTATGTATATACATGTATGCGTGTGTATGTGTATATGTATATGTGTGTGTGTGTGACCCAACAATTAAAATTTGCACCAATAACTCATTACAGTTGTGGCTGGGTGTAGACTAATAGATTGCTCATTGCTTTATAATTTGTTCATGAGTGCAACCATGTACAGACGTAAGTAAATTTACTTACATGATTCATTACCTTGTAACTAGTGAATTAATTACCATTGTACCTTGTTCAGCTATCAAAACTTTGGGGCCCAGTCTCTGGACCCTATATATACCTCTGTAATCTGCAAATACCTTTGTAACTTGTCATGATTGTGACCATCTGAGTTCATTACCTTTGTAACTTGCTCAGCCATCAAACTTTGAGGTCCAGTCCCTGGACCCATTATGTACCTCTGTAATCTTTTGACTACCGCCCACAGGATGGGTATGGGGTGCATAATAAAGATATCAAACTAACTAATAATATTAGCTGTGTTGGGTGAGTCAGCGTCGTCTTGGTGGCCCTTTACACTACCAACAACACCAGCTGTACCTGCACCAACAACACCAGCTGCATGTCTTCCACCACCTGCCAAACCATGGAGAAACAGCTGGATAAGTGCCTGGACGACCTGTAAGTTGTATACTGACACTCACAACACTGTGCCACTGCTTTGTCACTTGAAATGTCAATAATATATGTGATGATGTGTCTTAAGGTAGTGGTGGTGGGCGGGACCTCAGTGTTACCCCCGGGGGTTATCCTGGGTTATCCTGGGTTACCTGGGTTATCCTGGGTTATCCTGGGGTTACTCCTGGGTTATCCTGGGGTTACCCTGGGTTATCCTGGGGTTACCCTGGGTTTACCCTGGGATTCCCTGGATTATCCTGTTGTTACCCTAGGGTCGTCTTAGGGTAACCCTAGGGTTATCCTAGGATAACCCTAGGGTTACCCTAGGATAACCCTAGGGTTGTCCTGGATTATTCTATGGTTATCCAGGGTTATTCAAGGGTTATCCTAGGGTTATTCAAGATTTATCCTTGGTTATCCAAGGGTTATCCAAGGGTTATTCAAGGGTTATTCAAGGGTTATCCTAGGGTTATTTAAGGGTTATTCAAGTGTTATCCTGGGTTATAGGATTATTCAAAGGTTATCTAGGGTTATTTAAGGTTTATCCTCAGGTTATTTAAGGTTTATCCTCAGGTTATTTAAGGGTTATCCTCAGGTTATTTAAGGGTTATCCTCAGGTTATTTAAGGGTTATCCTCAGGTTATTTAAGGGTTATCCTCAGGTTATTTAAGGGTTATCCTCAGGTTATTTAAGGGTTATTATCAGGTTATTTAAGGGTTATCCTCAGGTTATTTAAGGGTTATCCTCAGGTTATTTAAGGGTTATCCTGGGTTATTCATAAAAAGTAAGGTGGTGGACACTTCATGGCTGAGGGAGTGATCACCTCTGGCTGATAAGACATCTTCCATGTGTTATACAACTGTATAATACACCAGTACTGTATACCATGTGTATAATACACCAGTACTGTATAGCATGTGTATAATACACCAGTACTGTATACCATGTGTATAATACCAGTACTGTATACCATGTATATAATACACCAGTATGATAGCATGTGTATAATACACCAGTCTGTATACATGTGTATAATACACCAGTACTGTATACAAGTGTATAATACACCAGTACTGTATAGCATGTGTATAATACACCAGTACTGTATAGCATGTGTATAATACACCAGTACTGTATAGCATGTGTATAATACACCAGTACTGTATAGCATGTGTATAATACACCAGTACTGTATAGCATGTGTATAATACACCAGTACTGTATAGCATGTGTATAATACACCAGTACTGTATAGCATGTGTATAATACACCAGTACTGTATACCATGTGTATAATACACCAGTACTGTATACCATGTGTATAATACACCAGTACTGTATACCATGTGTATAATACACCAGTACTGTATACCATGTGTATAATACACCAGTACTGTATACCATGTGTATAATACACCAGTACTGTATACCATGTGTATAATACACCAGTACTGTATACCATGTGTATAATACACCAGTACTGTATAGCATGTGTATAATACACTAGTACTGTATAGCATGTGTATAATACACCAGTACTGTATAGCATGTGTAAAATACACCAGTACTGTATTCCATGTGTACAATACACCAGTACTGTATACCATGTGTATAATACACCAGTACTGTATACCATGTGTATAATACACCAGTACTGTATACCATGTGTATAATACACCAGTACTGTATACCATGTGTATAATACACCAGTACTGTATACCATGTGTATAATAACAGTAATACATGTATACACCAGTACTGTATACCATGTGTATAATACACCAGTACTGTATACCATGTGTATAATACACCAGTACTGTATACCATGTGTATAATACACCAGTACTGTATACCATGTGTATAATACACCAGTACTGTATACCATGTGTATAATACACCAGTACTGTATACCATGTGTATAATACACCAGTACTGTATACTATGTGTATAATACACCAGTACTGTATACCATGTGTATAATACACCAGTACTGTATACCATGTGTATAATACACCAGTACTGTATACCATGTGTATAATACACCAGTACTGTATACCATGTGTATAATACACCAGTACTGTATACCATGTGTATAATACACCAGTACTGTATACCATGTGTATAATACACCAGTACTGTATACCATGTGTATAATACACCAGTACTGTATACCATGTGTATAATACACCAGTACTGTATACCATGTGTATAATACACCAGTACTGTATACCATGTGTATAATACACCAGTACTGTATACCATGTGTATAATACACCAGTACTGTATACCATGTGTATAATACACCAGTACTGTATACCATGTGTATAATACACCAGTACTGTATACCATGTGTATAATACACCAGTACTGTATACCATGTGTATAATACACCAGTACTGTATACCACCAACAAAAGCAACTTCAGTATTTTTACCAACAACAGTAGGTGTGAGAAATTATGTGGGTGAATTTCACAGGTACGATCCTGAATTAACCCTTTTGAGGTCGGTCCCATTGTTCTACTGGTTTGAAGCCAATGTCGGTCGCTTAGTACTATGCCATGAGCTCAGCTTACTCAGATAAGCTGTGATTGGTAAATTTGGGCCTAGACATGAGAAAATGGGTATTTGCAGTAAGTGTGCACCATATACAAAAAATCCTGCAGCAAGCAGTGCATAATGGTTTAAAAAAGAACTTTGCGGTATACTTTCGTATGATTTTTCTTTTTGTATTCTCGATTTCTTGGTCTCATTTGATAGAATGGAAGAGATGTTACAGAAATAGAGATGATTTTGATTGGTTTCAGGACTGAAATTGAGTTTGATTTTTGCTTATATTCTAGAGTATATAATGACATGACTCGTCCATCCGGCCACTCTGATATGCTTGTGTGTGTGTGCAATCACCTATTTGTACTCACCTATTTGTGGTTGCAGGGGTCGAGACTCAGCTCCTGGCCCTGCCTCTTCACTGACTGCTGCAAGGTCCTCTCTCTCTCCCCGCTCCATGAGCTTTATCATACCTCGTCTTAAAGCTATGTATGGTTCCTGCCTCCACTACCTCACTTTCCAGACTATTCCACTTCCTGACAACATGTGTGTACTCACCTAATTGTGGTTGCAGAGGTCGAGACTCGGCTCCTGGCGCCACCTCTTCACTGATCGCTACTAGGTCTCTCTCTCCCTGCTCCATGAGCTTTATCATACCTCGTCTTAAAGCTATGCATGGTTCCTGCCTCCACTACCTCACTTTCCAGACTATTTCACTTCCTGACAACTCTGTGACTGAAGAAATACTTCCTAACATTCCTTTGACTCATCTGAGTCCTCAACTTCCAATTGTGACCCCTTGTTTCTGTGTCCCATCTCTGGAACATCCTGTTTCTGACCACCTTATCTATTCCTCGCAGTATTTTGTATGTCGTTTCATGTTTCCCCTAACCCTCCTGTCCTCCAGTGTCGTCAGGCCTATTTCCTGAACTAGCCTTTTTGTGAACCTTTGCACTTTCTCTAATTTATGGACGTGCTTGACCAGGTGTAGGTTCCAAACTGGTGCTCCATACTCCAGTATGGGCTTGACATACACGGTGTACAGTGTCTTGAACGATTCCTTACTGAGGTATTGGAACGCTATTCTCAGGTTTGCCAGGCGCCCATATGCTGCAGCAGTTATCTGGTTGATGTGTGCTTCCGGAGATGTGCTCGGTATTATACTCACCCCAAGATCTCTCTCCTTGAGTGAGGTTTGCAGTCTTTGGCCACCTAGCCTATACTCTGTCTGCGGTCTTCTTTGCCCTTCCCCGATCTTCATGACTTTGCATTTGGTGGGGTTAAATTTGAGTAGCCAGTTTCTGGACCACATGTCCAGCCTGTCCAGGTCTCTTTGTAGTCCTGCCTGGTCCTCATCTGGTTTAATTCTACTCATTAACTTCACATCATCTGCAAACAGGGACACTTCTGAGTCTATCCCTTCCGTCATGTGATTCACATATACCAAAAACAGCACTTTTCCTAGGACTGACCCCTGTGGAACTCCGCTCGTCACAGGTGCCCACTCTGACACCACGTCACGTACCATGACTCGTTGTTGCCTCCCTGTCAGATATTCTCTGATCCATTGCAGTGCCTTTCCTGTTACGTGTGCCTGATCCTCTAGCTTTTGCATTAACCTCTTGTGAGGAACTGTGTTGAAGGCCTTCTTGCAGTCCAAGAAAATGGTCTATCCACCCCTCTCTCTCGTGTCTTACTTCTGTTAGCTTGGCATAAAACTCCAGTAGGTTTGTGACACAGGATTTTCCTTCCCAGAAACCGTACTATACACGTCAGTGACACAGATCTGTAGTGTAATGTCTCGTGTCCCTTAATCCGTGTTGGTTGTCATTTATAATCTTGTTCCGTTCCAGGTGCTCTAACACTCTCCTCCTGATAATCTTCTCCATGACTTTTCATACTATACACATCAGTGACACTGGTCTATAGTTTAGTGCCTCGTTTCTGTCTCCTTTCTTAAAAATGGGAACTTCATTTGCCGTCTTCCATACATCAGGTAGTTGCCCAGTTACAAGGGATGTGTTGAAGATTGTGGTTAGTGCCACACACAGCGCCTCTGCTCCCTCTCTAAGGACCCACAGGGAGATGTTGTCTGGTACCACCTAAGAGACTGTATATATAAAACCACTCAATTTGTCATTGCCTTATTTATCTTAAGTTAGTCTTAAGTTTGCAAGAAATACTCTGCATATTAAGGGGCTTTCAGAATGCATACCTAAATGTCATTCACTTCTGTACAAACACTGTATCATGCTGAAATAAAGTACAGTGGTACCCCGAGTTTTGTACTGCTCCCAACTCGAACAATTATTTAAGTGTATTATTGTAAATGCATTTGTAAGTGTATTTTTGGGGGTCTGAAATGGACTAATCTAATTTACATTATTCCTTATGGGAACAAATTCATTTAGTAACAGCACTCGAACAACCTTCTGGAACGAATAAAGTACGAAACTCGGGGAACCACTGTATCTTATCGTATCCTAGGTTACATCTACATTAGTGTGCTTGGTGGCTGAATTCCACTCTTAGTATCATGAAATTATAATAAATTTGGAAAGAACAAGTCATCTTCCTGACAGTTACACACACTGTTTGCTGGTGGTGGAACAACAGCTCTTGGCTTCATTGTTTACTTATGTCCGGTCTTAGACTTTCTCAAAGGAATGAATATGTTACAGGAGACCCAAACAATGAAAAGGTCAAAAATATTGGCAGGTGGCATATTTGAAGGCACAAAAAACTGCATACTTGTACTTTGGGCACATCCCCATCACCTGCTCACTAAGGAGTTAAACTGAAATTTATGGGAAATAGTGTAAAGCTGACCAAAATACCAACTTTTGGGTGATTAACAATGTTATCATGGTTGAATGGGTAGTTTCTTGGGATCAACTAGATAGGATAGAAAGCATGACAATGAAATAGCCAGGATTCAAGTCAATTTGGGCAATGGAATAGACTGAAAATACTAGGCCTCAAACAGGGCAATATCATTGTTGCATAAAGTGCTCCCAGAGTAATTCAGTGAATACAATAGAACCCCTGTAATCAGTTTCCATAATTTCAGTTATCTGCAGTTTACCATGGTCTGAAAATATTAAACCGCAGATAACTGAAACCCCAGAAACTGAATCCATGGATGCTGGTGTTCTACTGTACAGTGGAACCCTGAGTTTCAGCCGCCCTGAGTATTGGCCGCTTCGAGTTTCGACCAAATTTTGTCCCGAGTTTTGGCCGTTGCCCCCGTGTTTCGGCCATTGTACCAGACCTGTCAGCCTGCCCGCGCTTGCGCGCCTCCCCATGCAGGCGTTGTGAGCCAGTCTAGCGTTGTTTATCCTTGAGTTAACATTACCCTGCGTGCTCATCCAAACATTTCAAAATAAATTCATTGGTGTTTAGAGCTTCTTCATTAATTGTGACTGTGAAATAAGCCACCTTGGGCCCAAAGAAGCTTCCTAGTGGCACTCCTGTGGTAAAGAAAGTGAGGAACATGATAGAAGTGAAGAAGGAGATAGTAGAAAAATATGAGAGTGGCGTACGTGTGGGGAGCTTGCCATGATGTACGGCAAAATCAAATCAACTACGTATCTCTTCTATCCTGATGAAGTGAAAAAAACTCAAGGAAGCTGATGTTGCGAAAGGTGTTGACATGTTAACCAAAAATAGATCACAAACAGTCGAAGAGGTTGAGAAGTTGTTGGTGGTGTGGATCAACAGTAAACAGATAGCGAGTGATAGTGTTTCAGTCGATCATTTGTGAAAAGGCAAGGCAGTTGCTTGCCGATCTTGTAAAGAAAATGACTGGAATCAGTGCTGATTCTAGTGATTTTAAGGCCAGCAGAGGCTGGTTTGACAGATTTAAGAAGCGTAGTGGTATACACAGTGTTGTAAGGCATGATGAGGCAGCCAGTTCAGACAAACGGGCAGCTGAAATTTTTTTGCAGGAATTTAAGGGGTACGTAGAGACTGAAAAATTCAAACCCCAACAAGTGTGTAATTGTGACGAAACAGGCCTGTTTTGGAAGAAAATGCCAAAGAGGACCTACATTACTCAGGAGGAAAAGGCTCTGCCAGGACACAAGCCTATGAAATACAGGCTAACTCTTTTGTTCTGAGCTAATACTAGTGGGGATTTTAGAGTGAAAACTTTACTGGTGTATCACTCAGAAAATCCCAGTGTTTTCAAGAAAAACAATGTCATCAAGAATAAATTGTCTTGTGGAAAGCTAATAATAAGGCATAGGTCATGAGACAAATTTTCAAAGAGTGGGTCCATGAAGTGTTTGGCCCCAGTGTGAAAAAATACCTCCTGGAAAATAAATTGGAACTCAAGTGCCTCCTGGTAATGGACAATGCTCCTGCTCATCCTCCAAACTTGGTAGACCTCTTCTCTAGTGATTTCAGTTTTGTTTTATTTTATTTTATATATTTTTTTTATAACACATAGGACATTTCCCACCAAGGCAGGGTGGCCCGACAAAGAAAATTTTTCATCACCATTCACTCCATCACTGTTTTGCCAGAGGTGTGCTTACACTACAGCTACAAAACTGCAACATTAACACCCCTCCTTCAGAGTGCCGGCACCGTACTTCCCATCTCCAGGACTCAAGTCCGGCCTGCCGGTTTCCCTGAAACCCTTCATAAATGTTACCTTGCCTACACTCCAACAGCACGTAAAGTCCTAAAAACCATTTGTCTCCATTCGCTCCTATCTAACATGCTCATGCACTCTTGCTGGAAGTCTAAGCCCCTCGCACACAAAACCTCCTTTACCCCCTCCTTCCAACCTTTTCTAGGTCGACCCCTACCCCACCTTCCCTCCACTACAGATTTATACACTCTTGAAGTCATTCTATTTTGTTCCATCCTCTCTATATGTCCAAACCATCTCAATAACCCCTCCTCAGCTCTTTGGATAATGGTTTTGGTAATCCCGCACCTCCTCCTAATTTCCAAACTCCGAATTCTCTGCATAATATTCACACCACACATTGACCTCAGACATGACATCTCCACTGCCTCCAGCCTTCTCCTCATTGCAACATTCATCACCCATGCTTCACACCCATATAAGAGTGTTGGTATAACTATACTCTCATACATTCCCCTCTTTACTTCCATGGACAAAGTTCTTTGTCTCCACAGACTCCGAAATGCTCCACTCACCTTTTTCCCCTCATCAATTCTATGATTCACCTCATCCTTCATAGACCCATCTGCTGACATGTCCACTCCCAAATATCTGAATACATTCACCTCCTCCATACTCTCTCCTTCCAATCTGATATCCAATCTTTCGTCACCTAATCTTTTTGTTATCCTCATCACCTTACTCTTTCTTATATTCACTTTCAATTTTCTTCTTTTACACACCCTACCAAATTCATCCACCAACCTCTGAAACTTCTCTTCAGAATCTCCCAAAAGCACAGTGTCATCAGCAAAAAGCAACTGTGACAACTCCCACTTTGTATTTGATTCTTTATCTTTTAACCCCACACCTCTTGCCAAGACCCTCGCATTCACTTCTCTTACAACCCCATCTATAAATATATTGAACAACCGTGGTGACATCACACATCCTTGTCTAAGGCCCACTTTTACTTGGAAATAGTCCCCCTCCCTCCTACTCACACTAACCTGAGCCTCACTATTCTCATAAAAACTCTTCACTGCTTTCAGTAACCTACCTCCTATTCCATACACCTGCAACATCTGCCACATTGCCCCCCTATCCACCCTATCATATGCCTTTTCCAAATCCATAAATGCCACAAAAACCTCTTTACCCTTATCCAAATACTGTTCACCTATATGTTTCACTGTAAACACTTGGTCTACACACCCCTTACCTTTCCTAAAGCCCCCTTGTTCATCTGCTATCCTGCTTTCTGTCTTACTCTTAATTTTTTCAATAATAACTCTACCATACACTTTACCAGGTACACTCCACAGACTTATTCCCCTATAATTTTTGCAATCTCTTTTGTCCCTTTTGCCTTTATACAAAGGAACAATACATGCTCTCTGCCAATCCCTAGGTACCTTACCCTAATAATAATAATAATAATAATAATACTTTATTGAGACATTGTACAGTGATACATGGTTGGGTAGACAAGATACATAGTTATTGATGAGATGTACATGCCAAAAGCCCCTAATATGCTGTGCATTGCGGGCATTCTTAGGACCCTCTTCCATACATTTATTAAATAATAGCACCAACCACTCCAAAACTATATCCCCACCTGCTTTTAACATTTCTATCTTTATCCCATCAATCCCAGCTGCCTTACCACCTTTCATTCTACCCACTGTTTTGTTATGTTCAGGAAAAGATTCTCAACCATTCATAAGTTGAGAGCAGGGTTCACAACCCTGAGAGAGTTAATATTGCATATGGAAAGCCCCTGGTTATACAGAGCATTTTGGGCAACCTTAAGCCTAACTTAATGGAAATAAACATTTTACATATGTATACAGTAGAACCCCAGCATCCATGGATTCAGTTTCTGCAGTTTGTTATCCGCGGTTTACCGTGGTCTGAAAATATTAATATTTTCATATTAATATTTTCAGGCCATGGTAAACTGCAGATAACTGAAATCATGGAAACCAATTACAGTGGTTCTATTGTACTCATTGAATTACTCTGGTGCAAAGTTGGAGTTGGGAGCACTTTATGCAACAATGATTTTGCCCTGTTTGAGGCCTAGTATTTTCAGTCTATTCCATTGCCCAAATTGACTTGAATCCTGGCTATTTCATTGTCATGCTTTCTATCCTATCTAGTTGATCCCAAGAAACTACCCATTCAACCATGATAACCCTGTTAATCACCCAAAAGTTGGTATTTTGGTCAGCTTTAACTATTATTCTCCATTAAATTTCTAGTTTAACTCCTTAGTGGTAGCAGTTACCTAGTGGGATGTGATGTGCCCAAAGTACAAGTATGCAGTTTTTTGTGCCTTCAAATATGCCACCTGCCATTATTTTTGACCTTTTCATTGTTTGGGTCTCCTGTAACATATTCATTCCTTTGAGAAAGTCTAAGACTGGACATAAGTAAACAATGAAGCCAAGAGCTGTTGTTCCACCACCAGCAAACAGTGTGTGTAACTGTCAGGAAGATGACTTGTTCTTTCGAAATTTATTATAATTTCATGATACTAAGAGTGGAATTCAGCCACCAAGCACACTAATGTAGATGTAACCTAGGATAAGATAAGATACTTTGTTTCAGCATGATCCAGTGTTTGTACAGAAGTGAATGACATTTAGGTATGCATTCTGAAAGCCCCTTAATATGCAGAGCATTTCTGGCAAACTTAAGACTAACTTAAGATAAATAAGGCAATGACAAATTGAGTGGTTTTATATATACAGTCTCTTAGGTGGTTGTAAATAAAAATTTAGAAATTACAATGAATAAAAGAGAATTGAATATCCTATTACAGCCTCTCCTCACTTAACAACGGAGTTCCGTTCCTAAGACCACGTCGGTAAACGAATTTGTCGCTAAGTGAGGAGCATACTATAATTATAGTGGGTTTGTGTCAACCATCTTTGATATTGTTTTAATGTTGCCTTTGCACCATTTATAAAATTTCTGGTATATTTTTAAATGTTTGTACAATAGTGTACTGTACAGTGGACCCCCGGTTTTCGTACGGTCCGAATATCATATAGAACACTTTTGGGCGAAATTTTGGTTGGCATTTTGTACCTCCATCCGGAAATCGTACGTATCAGACGTGTCCCCCGGGACGCCGCCACTCTCATGCTTACATGTCTCACTCTGGCTCTGTTACTGGTTGAGTGAGCATTCATCTGAAACATTTCGCAATTTTTGTGCTTGTTTATTGATTGCGATTGCTAAATAAGCCACCATGGGCCTAAAGAAAGTTCCTAGTGACAACCCTTTGGTAAAGAAAGTAGAAATCAAGGAAGCTAAAGTTGCAAAAGGGGTAAATATACTAACGAAACAGAGATCACAAACAATCGAAGATGTGGAGAAGTTGTTGTTGGTGTGAATCAATGAAAAACAGTTAGCGGGAGATAGTGTTGTAGAGTCGATCATTTGCGAAAAGGCAAGGCAGTTGCATGCGGATCTCGTAAAGAAAATGCCTGGAACAAGTACTGCTGTTAGTGAATTTAAGGCCAGCAAAGGCTGTAAAAGACAAAGAAGGGAAGTAACCCCAGAGAGGGCTTTGATACCTGAAGTCCTTATGGAAGGGGATTTCCCTTCCAAACAATAACCTCAACTCCCTCTCCCCTCCTCGCCTTCTTCCTCGCAAGAGTCTTCACTAAAGGTATGTAATGTTCATTTATCATTAAAATTAATTCTTTATATTTATTTCTCATTGTTTTCTGTATGTAAAACTATAGTTATTCTTTAAAAATTCATTTTTTGTTAATATTTTTGGGTATCTGGAATGGATTAATTGTATTTATATTATTTCTTATGGGAAATATTACTTAGGTTTTTGTACTTTCTGGATTTAGAACGACCTTCTGGAACGGATTAAGTACGAAATCTGGGGGTCCACTGTATATTGTAATAAACAGAATAGAGGAAATCAGCTCTAATACAGCCTCTCCTCACTTAACGACGGAGATAGGGGCCTAAGACCCCGTTGGTAAATGATTTTGTCGCTAATAGAGGAATCACCCCTTACTGACACTTCAAAAGTGTCACCACCCAAAATTAAAACATTCAGTTTTATGTTTGCTGGGAAATTTCTTTTAATACGACGGTTTTTTGTTGAGGTATTATTGGCTTAAGGTGATTTGCTGTTGTAGATCGCCAAGCACAAATAGCATATGTGAGGTAGGGGTAGATCAGTGAATAGTATAATGTAGGTGGTGCTGTTTGTGGTACATAACATATTTTTGAGAGCATGCTAATTGTTTTGTATACTATTTTTGTTGTGTGTTAGATATTGCTGTCAAGGTGAAGACTCAGAAATTTTCCCTCATTATGTGTAGCAATAAGAGTGTTGTTAATCATAATGTTTAGTTGGACATTACTTTCTTTGCTCCTAAACATAATATATAAGGTTTTGTCAATTTTAAGTGTAAATTTATTGGTAGTCATCCAGGTTGATATTTTTAAGAGCTCTTCATTAATAATAATGTTGAGTGATGCAAGATTTGGGTGGGAGATGACTAAAGGTCTGAGTTGTTGTAATACATTTGGAAGGTTGTTGATGTTTAAAAGGAAAAGTAGGGGGTCAGCGACGCTTCCCTGTGGAACGTCAATGTCCAAAGGTCTTGATGAGGAGGTTGTGTTCTTAAAAGAGATGTATTGCTGTCTTAGTATGGTAAGACTATATATGTATATGCAAGTGCATGCCCACTGATACTGTAATGATCAAGTTTGTGAAGTAGGATGCTCTGGTCTACTGTATCAAAAGCTTTCCTTAGGTCGATAAAAAGTCCTAATGGATACAGTGGACCCTCGGTTAACGAAATTAATCCGTTCCAGGAGCTATTACTTAATCTGAATCTTTCGTTATCTGAAACCTTATTTCCCATAAGAAATAATGTAAATACAATTAATTCATTCCACAAAAAAATAATCACTCAAAAAAACAAAAAAAACAATAACATTTACTTACCTTTATTGAAGAGTTGCAAGCATCTGGAAGCTAGAGTTGCTGACAGGGGCAGGGTGTTAATGGTTGGAAGGGAAATCCCCTCCAAAAGGACTTCAGGTAACAAGTCCCTCTCTGGGGTTACTTCCTTCTTTTTTTTTTAATGCATGAATGCTACACTCCCTGCATGCCTGCTACACTCCCTGCATGCCTGCTACACCCCTGCATGCCTGCTACACTCCCTGCATGCCTGCTACACTCCCTGCATGAATGCTACACTCCCTGCATGAATGCTACACTCCCTGCATGAATGCTACACCCTGCATGAATGCTACACTCTCTGCATGAATGCTACACTCTGCATGAATGCTACACTCCCTGCATGAATGCTACACTTCTGCATGAATGCTACACTCCCTGCATGAATGCTACACTCTCTGCATGAATGCTACACTCCTGCATGAATGCTACACTCCCTGCATGAATGCTACACTCTCTGCATGAATGCTACACTCTGCATGAATGCTACACTCCTGCATGAATGCTACACTCTCTGCATGAATGCTACACTCTCTGCATGAATGCTACACTCCTGCATGAATGCTACACTTCTGCATGAATGCTACACTCCCTGCATGAATGCTACACTCCCTGCATGAATGCTACACTCTCTGCATGAATGCTACACTCTCTGCATGAATTGCCTGCTACACTCCCTGCATGCCTGCTACACTCCCTGCATGCCTGCTACACTCCCTGCATGCCTGCTACACTCCCTGCATGCCTGCTACACTCCCTGCTTCCCTCACCCTCCCTGTCTTCTACACTCCCTGCTGCTCTTCTGCTACACTCCCTGCTTTCCTGCTACACTCCCTGCTTTCTTGCTACACTCCCTGCTTTCTTGCTACACTCCCTGCATGCCTGCTACACTCCCTGCATGCCTGCTACACTCCCTGCATGCCTGCTGCACTCTCTCTTAAATTCCATCATGTTTCTCACTTTCTTTACCAAAGGAGCTTTTTCTGGGCCCATGGTGGCTTATTTAGCAGTCACACACAATAATCAAGGGCCAAAAACAATGAATTGTTAAGAAATGTTTTGTATGAACTCGCAGGATAATATTCACTCAACCAGAAACAATGCTACACTGCCTGAGAATGTTCGTGGGAGGCGGGCTTGCGGGCTTTGTATGTGAGCTCGGCACTGGACAATCAACGAAAACTAAGACAATATTTCCACGAAAAAAGTGCCCGAAAACCAAAATCTCCGAAAACTGAGACACACGAAAACCAAGGGTTGACTGTAATACTCACTCGACCAGTGACAGAGCCAAACTGAGACACTTATGCATGAGTGGCAGCGTCCAGGGCGGGCCGACGCATCTGATAAGTATGATTTCAGGGCATAGGTACGAAATCCAGACCAAAATTTCGCCCCAAGAAAAGTGGTCTCTAAATCCGAAACATACAATATTTGGTGCGTAAAAAATCCGGAGTTCCACTGTATAGTGTTTACTAAGTTCTTTAGATATTAAGTCCCAGTGTGGTGAAACATTGTGAGTTATTTCAATGTTTTGAAATACAGTGGACCCCCGGTTTTCGTGATATTTTTTTTCCAGAATGCTGTTCAAGTGCCATTACCAAACGAATTTATTCCCATAAGGAATAATGTAAAGTAGACTAGTCCTTTTAGACCCCCAGAAATACACTTACAAAAGCATTTAAAAAAATACACTTACATAAAAGGGCGAGTTTGGAGCAGGACGAACACCGGGGGTCCACTGTACTTGTCATCGTGAAACCAGTGAAAATTATCTCTATTTCTGTAATATATCATCCATTCTATCAAATGAGACTAAGAAAACGAGTATACAAGCATAAATACTATATGAAAATAGACTGCAAAGTCGCTGTTTTAACCCTTTGGGGGTCGGTGCCGTACTAGTACGTTTTACGAGCAGGGGTTGGTGCCGTACTAGTACGCCCAAATTCTAGCGGCCTCAATTTAAGCAGAAAACGTCTGGTAGGCATACATATGAAAGAATGGGTCTGTGTGGTCAGTGTGCGCAGTATAAAAAAAATCCTGCAGTACACACTGCATAAGGAGTGAAAAAAAACTCTGACCGTTTTTTTCGATTAAAACAGCGACTTTGCAGTCGATTTTCGTATAGTTTTTATTTATGTATTCTCGTTTTCTTGGTCTCATTCGATAGAATGGAAGATATATTACAGAAATAGAGATGATTTTGATTGGTATGACAATGACAAGTACCTTGAAATTGAGCTCAAAGTAGTGAAAATGTTCGATTTTTGACGATGTTCAAGAGTAAACAAATCACACCATGCCTCCAATACACATACACTGGCGAGTCTTATATTCATGCACAAGTGCTCTGATATTATTTATACCATTTTTACAATGATGCAGTTATATACATAACAGTAAATCTTCTATTTTTTGTGAGAATATAAATTCAAAATGAAAAGCAAAAGTAAAGGAACAGGGGCCTGGAGACGTGACTAATGAACAGAGAACATGTTATTTTAGTGCCAGGAATGTCTGCCTTGTTTACTCTGGACCCTATTTTGAAATTGGCATCGTTTGAAATTTGTGTGAAATTGTAAAATTTCCATTTTCTGACCACTATTTTGGGTAGATGAAATTGGTAAATAGGCGGTTTCATGTACGCAATCGATAGACGAAATGGAGATCTAGCGAAAAAGCTATAATTTTAGGAGACTGACACATTGGAATTTGTCGAAAATAGGGCTCAAAGTGGGCAAAATCGCCGATGCGTAAGTGTCATGGCTGCCGCTAACTTCGCGAAAGCATAATTCCGTTAGTTTTCGATTAAATTTCATAATTTTGGTGGCGTTATGATCGGAAAAAGATTCTCTATCATTTCGTAAGAAAAAATTAATTTTTTTTTTTCCAAAAAAATTTCGACCCCAGGAACATTTTCCTGAGAAGGCCTGTCGACCCCCAAAGGGTTAAACCAAAAACACGGTCAGTTTTTTTTTCCTCATTATGCACTGTGTGGTGCAGGATTTTTTTTATACTCCGCACACTGACCGCACAGACCCATTCTCTCACATGTAGGCCTACCAGCCTGTTTCTGCTTGATTTGAGAGCGCTAGAATTTAGGCGTACTAGTACGATGAAAACCCTGGCGCGTAAGCCGTACTAGTACGGCTGAAACCCTGAAAGGGTTAAAGCAGACATCGCCGAAAAGCAGAATGCCATTTCTTTCCACTTCTAAATGCATATAAATGCCAGACAACAAGCTTACACTAACTTATATTAAGTTAGCAATAGCACTAGGCATTAAAAAACACAATAAAAAGTAAGATACACACACAGTACACTTTTTACTTACCTTAAAGTATTAACATTGATGTGTGAGAGGTGAGTGGCAGGGTATTATCTAAAACAAGTAAAACATTAAAAGGAATTTTCTTTTCCTTGCAATAAGCCTCAACTGTAGGCTTAAAATAGTCTATGAACCAATTTATGAAAAGATCAGTAGTCATCCAAGCTTTCGAATTGGATTTATAATAAACAGGGAGGCTACCTTTTGCATAGTTCTTTAGGGCCCTAGGATTCTCTGAGTGATAAATTATCATAGGTTTTAACTTGCAATCCCCAGCAACATTAGCTCTAGCAAGTGTGTTAGCTGACACTCTTGTTATCCTGGGTTCTCTACACATAGCTGCTATATGTAACTGTATTTGATGGCTATCTCAGCGATCAACATATACCTTGTTAGTAAGTTTATTCAGGTATACACAAATACAGTTACATAGATTATCATACATAGCAGAATATGCGTAGACAACCTAGGATAACCCAAAAAAGTCAGTTTACCAAGTTTAATAATTTCTAACTTGGCACTTAAAGTAAGAGGCTTACTACTCCTCTTTTTATCACAACTAAGCTTAGACACCATAGTCAATGAGAGCCAACTAGTTAACGAAAGAGTAAACGAGAGAGAAGGATACGGAGTTCAGACAAGGTAAAAAAACAAACTGAACAGGTAGTGGGCGATCACTCGGTCAGGCGAAATGAATGCGATTAATACGTGTCCACTTTTAGTTCATTCACATACGTTTGTAAGAGTTTGTGAAACTTTTACCTCAAAATAATTTTTTTATTATAATTACCTCACAATATAAATACAGTGGACCCTCGCTATTCAAACACTCCAAAACTCGCCCTCATTCCAGAATGCTGTTCAAGTGCTGTTACCAAACGAATTTATTCCCATAAGAAATGATGTAATTAGATTAGTCCATTTCAGACCCCCAAAATACACTTATAAAAGCACTTACAATAATAAACTTACATAAAAGGGTGTGTTTTGGAGTGTTCGAATAACGAGGATCCACTGTACAGTGATCCCTCGTGTTTCGGTCGGTCTGATTATCGGTTATTTCATGTTTCGGTTGCTTTTTTCGGTCTATGTTTCCCTCGTGTATCGGTTATTCCCTCGTGTATCGGTCCGTACAAGACCTGCCCGCCTGCCCGCTTGCGCGCCTCGCCGCGCAGGACGCCAGTCTAGCGTTGTTTACCATTGAGAGAACGTTACCAGGCGCGCTCTTTCAAACATTTCACAATAAATTTACTGTTTATTGGTGGTTTAGTGATTGTCACTGTGAAATAAGTCACCACGGGTCCAAAGAAGCTTCCTAGTGGCACCCCTAGGAAGTGAAGGAGATTGTAAAAAAATATGAGAGTGGTGTACGTGTGAGTGAGCTTGCCAGGATGTACGGAAAAAACATGTCTACTATCACCTCTATCATGGCAAAGAGAAAAGAAATCAAGGAAGCTAATGTTGCAAAAGGGGTTGATATGTTAACGAAAAATAGATCGAAAACAGTGGATGAGGTTGAGAAGTTGTTTTGGGTGTGGATCAATGAAAAACTGATAGCGGTTGATAGTATTTCCACGGCGATAATTTGTAAAAAGGCAAGGCTGTTGCATGCAGATCTTGTCAAGACAATGCCTGGAACCAGTGCTGTGGCGAGTGATTTTAAAGCCAGCAAAGGCTAGTTTGAGAGGTTTAAGAAACGTAGTGGCATACACAATGTTGTGAGGCAGCCAGCTCAGACAAACGTGCAGCTGAAAAATTTGTGCAGGAATTCCAGGGGTTTGTAGACACTGAAAAATTTGAACCCCAACAAATGTTTAATTGTGATGAAACAGGCCTGTTTTGGAAGAAAATGCCAAACAGGACCTTCATTACTCAGTTGGAAAAGGCACTGCCAGGACACAAGCCTATGAAAGACAGGCTAACTCTCATGTTGTGTGCTAATGCCAGTGGTGATTTTAAAGTGAAGTCTTTACTGGTGTATCACACAGAAAATCCCAGAGCCTTCAAGAAACACAATGTTAACAGGAATAATTTGTGTGTGCATTGGAAGGCTAACACCAAGGCATGGGTCACTAAGGACTTTTTCATGGAATGGATGACTGGAGTGTTTGGCCCTAGTGTGAAGAAATACCTCCTGGAAAAGAAATTGCCACTCAAGTGCCTCCTGGTACTGGACAATGCTCCTGCTCATCCTCACAACTTGGAAGACTATTTGTCTGATGAGTTCAGTTTCATCACAGTGAAGTTCTTGCCTCCTAACATCACTCCTCTCATCCAGCCCATGGACCAGCAAGTCATTTCCAACTTCAAAAAACTCTACATAAAAGCATTGTTTGAAAAGTGCTTTCAAGTGACCTCGTACATTAATTTGATCCTAAGAGAGTTCTGGATAGATCACTTCAATATCGTCCATTGCATAGGCCTTATAGGTAGGCTTGGGAGGGAGTGACTTCCAGGACTTTGAACTCTACTTGGAGACCACTGTGGCCAGATTGTGTTGAAAAGAGGGATTTTGAAGTATTTGAGGCTGGCCCTGACCCTGACGACCCTGTGCCTGTTGTGGACTCTATTGTGGAATTGGGCAAGTCTCTGGGGTTGGAGGTGAGTGGTGAGGATGTGGAAGAGTTGGTGGAGGAGCACAGGGTAGACCTAATCACTGAAGAGCTGAGAGAGCTTCATCAGGAACAGCAACAGACGATGACATTTAAGGAAATTGATTCAGAGGAGGAGGATGAACAGGGTGAGGTAGTAACTTCTTCATTGATTAAGGAAATTTGTTCCAAATGGGCTGATGTGCAGACATTTGTTGAAAAACACCACCCTGAGCAAGCTGAAGCAAGCCACATCTGCAACATGTTCAGTGACAGAATCTTGCCCCACTTCAGGAAAATGTTAAAGAGTCGCCAGAAACAGAGGACTCTGGACAGTTATTTTTCTAGGAATGGGTCTAGTGACTCTCAAGCTGGTCCTAGTGGCATTAAAAGAAAAAGAAGGGAAGTAACCCCAGATAAGGACTTGTTACCTGAAGTCTTTATGGAGGGGGATTCCCCTTTCAAACACTAACACCCTCATCCTGTCCTCCTCCTATCTTCCAGATGCCAGCAACTCTCTTCAATAAAGGTAAGTAAATGTTATTTATTAATCTGTTATTATGTAGTAGTATTTATAATTACACATATGTGTTAATAATGTTGTTTTGTGTATGTAGAACTATAATTAAAATGTATTTTTTGTGTATATTTTTGGGTGGAACGGATTAATTGTATTTACATTATTTCTTATGGGAAATACTGTTTCGAGTTTCGAAGTTTTCGAGTTGAGGTCTAGCTCCTGGAATGGATTAAGACCGATAGTCGAGGGACCACTGTACTCTTACATTGTGTACAAGTTAGTACAAAATAAACAAACAGCAACACTCCCATTCTCATGTAACACACTATTTTTAGAGTTAATGATAGTACAGTGGACCCCCGGTTAACGGCCATAATTCGTTCCAGAATGCTGTTCAAGTGCCGTTACCGAACGAATTTATTAACATAAGGAATAATGTAAATTAGATTAGTCCTTTTGGTCCCCCAAACATACACTTACAGAAGCACTTACAAAAATACACTTACATAATTGTTAGTGTTTGGAGCAGGCCGTTAACCGGGGGTCCACTGTATTATTATTATCATAATAAAAATGAAGCGCTAAACCCACAAGGGTTGTGAATAGCTATATATAGAGTGAAGGCATATGAAAGGAATATTTTTCTACAGTTATCCCTCAGTGTTTGACTAGAGAAAACATAAATAACAAAAAAAGGCACAATACCATGACTGGAACAGTAGACACACAACCCTCACATATAAAAAAGAGAGGAGCTTACGACGACGTTTCAGTCCGACTTGGACCATTTACAAAGTCACATTAACACAAAGGACAGGTAGAAGGGGTATTTATAGGCAGGCAGACAGGGGAGGGCACAAGAAAGTGGTGGAAGGGTAATAATGGAGGTAGTAGTAGTAGTGTGGAGTCAGTCATATTCTAGGAAAGGAGCACTGCAATGAAGCTGGCGGCCCGCATAGGGTAAGGACAAGAACACAGAGGGGGAAAAAATTAAAATAAAATAAAGAAGGACAAATACAAGGCAAAAGAAAATAAAGAAAACCCAGAGGAGAAAGAGGAGAAGGGGGAAGAGATAGAAGGGGAAGGAATCAGGTTAAGTTACGGGTGTTCTGAAGTTTGGAGCATTTAACAATGTAATGGGAGAGGAAAGCATCTACAGAGACAAAGCCAGGGCTAAGATTCATACAGGGAAAGTTGTGTATAAGGGAGGATTCAACAAGACGGCGACTGTGAAAGTTGGACGTAGGGTAGACAGTTTTAGCAGAAGACCAATCAATAGGATGACTGTGATCTCTGACATGATATTCATTATCAGTGACCTAAAATTAGTTAGAAATTGCTACTCTGGTCTTAGAAGCATTTTGGTTGTTGACTAGTGTTATTAATGTCCCCAGACTTTTGTTATGGTAGAGTTGCTCGCTATTGTGAATACATCGTCGCCACAAAAATTGATGTTTTTTGCCTATTTCTCATCTAGAAGATCCTTCCCAAGAGTATTGGGCGGCTCCAAGAGTTGTTGACGACTTAGTTAAACCTGGCATATACAGTGGTACCTTGACTTATGAGTTTAATCTGTTCCGTGACCTAGTTCGTAACTCAATTTGCTCATATATCAAATCAATTTTCCTCATTGAAATTAATTGAAATGCCATTAATCCGTTCCAGCAGAATTCCTGGCTCAGAGGCAGGAGAAAATACAGTGGAACCCTGAGTTTTAGCCATAATCCGTTCCAGGAGCTAGGCCTAAAGTCGAAACAGCCTAAAATCAAAGCAATATTTCCCATAAGAAATAATGTAAATCCAATTAATCCGTTCCAGACCCAGTTACGTTCATAATTCATTCCAGAAGGCTGCTCAAGTGCCATTACTGAACAAATTTTCTCCCTTAAGAAATAATGTCAAGTAGGTTAGTCCCTTTCAGACCCCCAAAAATACACTTATAAAAGCACTTACAATATTACACTTACATAATTGTGCGATTTCCGAGGTGAACGTAACTCGGGGGTCCACTGTACTACTTTTATTGAAGACTGTTGCTGGCATCTGGAAGATAGGGAGGACTTATTGTTTAGAAGGGGAATCCCCTTCCATAAAGACTAGGTAACAAGTCCTTATCTGGGGTTACTTCCCTTCTTTGTCTTTTAATGCCACTAGGACCAGCTTGAGAGTCACTGGACCCTTGTTGCTTCAAATAACTGTCCAGAGTGCTCTGTTTCTGGCTACTCTTTAAGATGTCCCTGAAGTGGGACATTGTTTTGTCTCTAAACATGTTGCAGAGGTTGCTTATTTCAGCTTGCTCAGGGTGGTATTTCTCCACAAAACTTTGCAACTCATTCCACTTTGCACACATGTCCTTAAGCACTGAAGAAGGCACCTCCTTCACTCCCTCTTCCTCCTCCTCTGAAGCAAGTTTCTCAGCTGTGGTCTGATGCTGTTCCAGATGAAGCTCTTGCAGCTCTTCAGTGGTTAGCTCTTCCATGTGGTCCTCCACCAACTCTTCCACATCCTCGCCACTCACCTCCAACCCCATGGACTTCCCCAATGCCACAATACCTTCCACAACAGGCAAAGGGTTGGCAGGGTCAGCAAACCCTTCAAAATCCCTCTGGAGGACACATTCTTGCCACAATTTTCTCCAAGCAGAGTTCAAAGTCCTGGAAGTCACTCCCTCCCAAGCCTTACCTATAAGGCCTATGCAATGGAGGATATTGAAGTGATTCCTCCAGAACTCTCTTAGGGTCAACTGAGTGTCCAAGGTCACTTCAAAGCACGTTTGAAACAATTCTTTGGTGTAGAATTTTTTGAAATTAGAAATGACCTCCTGGTCCATGGGCTGGATGAGAAGAGTGGTGTTAGGAGGCAAGAACTTCACTGTTATAAAACTGAAGTCCCTAGACAATAGGTCTACCAAGTTTGGAGGATGAGCAGGAGCATTGTCCAGTAACAGGAGGCACTGGAGTGGCAAATTATTTTCCAGGAGGTATTTTTTCACTGGGGCCAAACACTTCATGGACCCACTCTTTGAAAATTTGCCTTGTAACCCATGCCTTATTATTAGCTTTCCACAAAACACAATTTATTCTTGATGACATTGTTTTTCTTGAACACTCTGGGATTTTCTGAGTGATACACCAGTAGAGGCTTCACTTTAAAATCCCCACTAGTGTTAGCACAGAACAGAAGAGTTAGCCTGTCTTTCATAGGCTTGTGTCCTGGCAGTGCCTTTTCCTCCTGTGTGATGTAGGTCCTCTTTGGCATTTTCTTCCAAAAGAGGCCTGTTTCGTGACAATTGAACACTTGTTGGGGTTTGAATTTTTCAGTCTCTACAGCCCCTTGAATTCACTCACAAATTTTTCAGCCGCACGTTTGTCTGAACTGGCTGCCTCACCATGCCTTTCCACACTGTGTATGCCACTACGCTTCTTAAATCTGTCAAACCAGCCTCTGCTGGCCTTAAATTCACTAACATCAGCACTCGTTGCTGGCATTTTCTTTGAGATCGTCATGCAGCTGCCTTGCCTTTTCACAAACGATCGACTCCGAAACACTATCACCCACTATCTGTTTATTGTTGATCCACACCAGCAACAACTTCTCAACCTCTTCAACTGTTTGTGATCTATTTTTGATTAACATGTCAACACTTTTCGCAACACCAGCTTCCTTGCTTTCTTTTCTCTTGGTCAGGATAGAAGTGATTATTGATTTGTTTTTGCCATACATTCTGGCAAGCTCCACAACTCGCACACCATTCTCGTATTTTTGTACAATTTTTTTCTTCACTTCTATGGTATTTCTCACTTTCTTTACCAAAGGGGTGCCACTAGGAAGTTTCTTTGGGCCCATGGTGGCTTATTTCACAGTCACACTTAATAAGCATCAAACACAATGAATTATATTGTGAAATGTTTGGATGAGCGCGCAGGGTAATGTTCACGCAAGGATAAACAAAGCCAGACTGACTCACGACGGCTGTGTGGGGAGGCGTGTAGGCACGGGCAGGCTGACAGGTCTGGTACGCGGGCACAGTGTGAAACTCGGGACAAAATTTAGCCGAAAAAAGGGGTCTAAACTCGAAGCCACCGATACTCGGGGCGGCCGAAACTCGGGGTTCCACTGTACTTCAACGTAACATTATTATCAACTCTACGGCTTAATCTATCATAATTGATCTAATATGGCATAATAAACAATATAAATAACGTAGAAACATGATACAGTGGACCCCGGTGTTAGTAGTCATCGGAGTTCGTAATATTCGGTGTTTGTAACGTTTTTTTCGTAAAAATATTGGTTCGGTGATCATTATTCCGCTCGGTAATCGTCATTCATCCCTGACGTGTACGCCCGGCCAGAGCGGCCCGACACACCATTCACAGTCAGTGTGCCATTGTTTACCAGCGAGTGACGGTCACCCAACTGGTGTTCATACGATACATTTTGTCATTATTCCATTCTTTTTAGTGCTTGAAACTGCTAAATAAGCCACCATGTACCCAAAGAAAGCTCCTAGTGCCCTTTGGTAAAGGGCTGAGAGGGGAGAATGTGTCTTCTTAAGTGATTCAGTGATTCTACGATATGTTATACTAAAGCAGCAGGAGTTGATAAAGGCTATAGTGCCAGCCAGCGATAAAGTGTAGCATTAACAGTGTAGCAAGTAAGTTAAGCCTTTAATCTATAGAAAAATGACGACACGAAACTTAACTCCTCCAATGTTGTTAGAGTTATATAGGGCGACTGACAACACCGCCGTGTCTGGCGGCCATCACTATGTAAGGCTTATCTTTCAGTGGCACTTATACACCCAACAACAAACAACACAACACCAGTCCTCACATTCGTAATGACATATTTTATTCATTCTAGAGTACAGTGGACCCCTGAGTAACGAACACCCCGGAAATCGTACAACTATGATAGTATAATATTGTAAGTGCTTGTGGAAGTGTATTTTTGGGGGTCTGAAATAGACTAATCTACATGACAGTATTCCTTAAGGGAGTAAATTCGTTCGGTAATGGCACTTGAGCAGGCGTCTGGAATGAAGTTTTTACGTTACTCGGGGGTTCATGTCATGTTTCTATGTTATTAATATTGTTTATTATGTCATATTAGATGAATTGTGATAGATAAATAAGCCGTAGAGTTGATATTAGTGTCATATTGAAGGACTATCTTGTCCTGTCCCCAAACACACACCCCTGTCGCCATCACAGTTCCAAACATACGCCAGAAACAGAACTCTCTGGAACACTTTTTTGAGCGACAGGGGTCCAGTGACTCTCAGGCTGGTCCTAGTGGCATTAAAAAACAAAGAAGGGAAGTAACCCAGGAAAATGAATTGGTACCTGAAGTCTTTATGGATGGGGATTCCCCTTCCAAACAATAGCAACTCTTCCATCCTCTCCCCTCCTCCTGTCTTCCACACCTCAACAACTCTTCAATAAAGGTAAGTGTCATGTTATTATTGTTTTATTCTTCATGTCTCATTGTTTTCTGTGTAATTTAATGTATATTTAATATACAAAAATATTTTATTTTAATACTTTTGGGTGTCTGGAACAGATTATAATTGAATTTCCATTATTTCTTATAGGGAAAATGGATTCGGGAATCGTCATTTTCGGTTTTAGTCATTCTCTCTGGAACGGATTTATTACAAAAACCGGGGGTCCACTGTGTACTGTAGAATGAATAAAATATGTCATTACATATATGACGAGTGGTGGCGGCCACTCCCGAGGTAAAAATAATTATTGCTCTGACCATATCTTCCCATGCTTCTCCTTCTGAGGTCTTATTATAAGAGAAAATGGAGTGTTTGTGAGGCTAACTGCACTAGATCACTAGTTTCAAAAGGAAAACGCTGAAACAATGTACAGTGGTCCCTCGGTTTTCGCCGAAAATTCGTTCCAGAATGCTGCTCAAGTGCCATTACCGAACGAATTTACTTCTTAGAAATAATGTCACGTAGTTTAGTCTATTTCAGACCCCCAAAAATACACTTGCAACAGCACTTACGAAAATACACTTACATAAATGTTCGAGTTTGGAGATGCACGAAAACCGAGGGACCACTGTATTTTTAAATACAAAATATTGTATAAAACATAATAAAACAAAATAGAGAATGTAAAGAAATAAACTGGTTTTATAAAGTGTATGTATTTACCTTGGAGAACAGATGCTGGCAGAGGTGGAGGGTGGAAAAGATAGGCAGAGTGGCATATGCTGTCAGTGGCCCTATAACCCCCAACAACAACAACAACAACATTGGAGTTCGTTTCGTTTTGTGCTTTTTCTATCACTTAATCGCTTAACTTACTTGCTACATTCTTAATGCTACACTTTATCGCTGAACTTAATTGCTACAATTTTTTTTTTCACTTCATTGGAAGAGTTCGTTCTGCTTTAGTATGGTACATATCGTAGAAGTACTGCACTGGTACTGCCTTGCCAACTCCACTCCACTACCCGTACACCTTGCTCGTGTTTTTCTATGATTTCATGCTTTAATTCAATGGACATCATCCGCTTCTTCTCAGCACTGTCCTTTGCACTTACGTTCTTAGGACCCATGGTTATAAAAAAAAAAAAATTGGCAAAATAACTGCACAAAATTCAAGCACAACACAAGAGAAATGCTTCCATGGCGAGGTAAACACGTGCACTGCTGAGCGGATGTTGTGACGTTCGCTGCACCAACTAGTGGCGGCTTTCTGAAGCTCGCTCATAACTCGAATTTTGGCTCGTAATTCGGAGCAAAAATTCGACTGAGTGACGGCTCATAACTTGAAAAACTCGTATGTTGGGGCACTCATAAGTCGAGGTTCCACTGTATCAGGTGACATAAAGGCGAGGAGGGTGAAGCCAAAGTGACCCCCATTTTGGGTCAATTCTGCTGATAAAATCAACTCTAGTATGTTTCCTGACTAAGAAATAGAACAAAGAAATTCCCAATTCAACCATTTATTTATAATATCAACTGTGCACTGAAAGATTGTCATATTGTACAAAAGTCAAACAATTCTCTTCTATGCTAGTTCCAGAAAGACTCACCCTCTACACACAAAAACTCCTGTGAACTGAACAGACACTTTCTTATTGTATATTTATAGTACTGACATCTAAGCTGATTAATATAATCAATAGATATTCAGAATCTATTGTCACATGTAATTTTGCAACAAAGAAATGTTTGCAACAACAACAACAAAATGGGAGCATTGAAGTGTCAAGTGATATTTGTTTGCCTGCCTTACCTGTAATGGTCCTAGAGATATGGTCCAGAGAATTTTACAGCAAAGGTCAAATGGGAAAATAGCATTGAGTAGGTTTGCTAAAATGGATGTGGCATCTGATCTAATTAAAAACCCATGAAAATTCTTATTACAGTCTGAAGTAGTCGTGTAGAATAATCCACATTTAGCGAGTGACCAAATATATGTTGTGCTTTTTGAACTTTTTCAGGTCAAAGGTCACAAAAAGGGTCAGCTATTTTGTTTGACATGAGGTCAAAAATGGTGTAAATAAAAGTTCTATAATTACTCTTTAGCTTCAAAATGGTATGTGGATCACCTCTGTAGGTACCATGCAAGCGGAGATTTTTTATTTCAAAATTTCACATGACCTGTGAAAAATAACTTTTTAGTCAAAGTTCCATGACCTGTAACTCTGGAACCATTTGAACTACAGTCTTGGGACAGAAACTGATCTCATTTTCTCACAGAAATCTGTAATTGTGCCAATTCTGAGGAAAATTGGCGAGGTAACATGAAAAAATGGCAAAATTTTGATTGAATTGACATGGAATGTCTCAGTTGCCTCATTTAAAATAATAAATCATTTAACAAAATATTCATATTTGTTTTCTTTCCACAGGTGCCACAGTGTGGGTGTATCTGGTGTCGTATGTGCTGACAGTCATGGTCTCTGTCTTGGTGGTGAGTAATCTGTCCTGGTGTGTGTTGACAGTAATGGTCTCTGCCTTGGTGGTGAGTATCTGGCCTAGTGTGTGTTGACAGTAATGGTCTCTGCCTTGGTGGTGAATATCTGGCCTGGTGTGCGCTGACAGTCATGATCTCTGTCTTGGTGATGAGTATCTGACTTGGTGTGTGCTGACAGTTGTGTAGAATAGAGGATGTGTGGGGATTTCATGACTGGGAGGTTAGTGGTCCCTTGTCCAGTCAGGAATCCTCTAGGGCCTGCTGCCTCACCCTAGCTTAACTCAAAGTAATAGGTACAAACCTCTATGCTACACAGGAGGCAGTGTGGTTATAGTATCAGACTGCTACAATGGTAAATCTCTGGTCGTGGTAATTGGCCACTCCTAGCATGTGTGTCCAACCTGAATGCATTCAAGGATTCCAGTACAGTGTGGAGCCTCGGTACTCAAAAAGCTCCTTACTTGAACAATTCGGTATTTGAATGCTTTGTTCAGTAAACAAATCACTCGGTAGTCAACCGTTTGCTCGGCACTTGACCAAACTAACATGACCTGCCAGAACTTCGCTGTAAACTATTTCATGTTTCTTCACATTTTTTTTTTTTTTTTTATATTTACAGTACATAAATAAGTCACCAAGGGGCCTAAGAGGGTTAGTGATAACAGCCAATCAAAAACAAATTTGGTTGGGAAAAATTCATTTTGTAATCGAACAGATCGGCACTTGAACAGCCTTCTAGAACCAATTAAGTTCGAGTGCCGAGGTTCCACTGTATTTACATGGAGGTGGTAGGCCGTGCGTACACCTGAGAATATCTGTTGAGCCTGCTACAACTGTCTGGTCCATTTACCAAGAATGTCTGTACACAGTGGGGTGTTAACGTATGGTATTCGAGTGGTATTTCACTGCGCACATCTGTTTGGGGAAATGTCGCCTTTCCCGGTCACTGGGTTTATTCGGACTGCCGGCCTAGAGTTAAATGCCGGCTCTCTAGGCATGGGGGAGGTGGGGCCAGGCTGGTGCCCAGGACATTTATTATGTACAGCACTTGTAGAACTAGGCTAAATTCTTGTCTAACTCTAACTTAGTGTTAAGTGTAAGTAGTAATGGAGCATGTAAGTAGCGTAAGGAGTTACTAGCTAAGTCTTAGAAATAATTCTATATACAGAATTGACACCTTTCTTAGCCATTGTCTCTTCCCCTCCAACCTCCCATCTGGGGAAAGGTTTTAACGGCAGTCTTGAAAATTCAAGCGATATTTTCCACAACAGTCATGGTTTGTCTTGGTGGTGGTATCTGGCCTGGTGTGTGCTGACAGTCATGGTCTGTCTTGGTGGTGGTATCTGGCCTGGTGTGTGCTGACAGTCATGGTTTGTCTTGGTGGTGGTATCTGGCCTGGTGTGTGCTGACAGTCATGGTTTGTCTTGGTGGTGGTATCTGGCCTGGTGTGTGCTGACAGTCATGGTCTGTCTTGGTGGTGGTATCTGGCCTGGTGTGTGCTGACAGTCATGGTTTGTCTTGGTGGTGGTATCTGGCCTGGTGTGTGCTGACAGTCATGGTCTGTCTTGGTGGTGGTATCTGGCCTGGTGTGTGCTGACAGTCATGGTTTGTCTTGGTGGTGGTATCTGGCCTGGTGTGTGCTGACAGTCATGGTCTGTCTTGGTGGTGGTATCAGGCCTGGTGTGTGCTGACAGTCATGGTCTGTCTTGGTGGTATCTGGCCTGGTGTGTGCTGACAGTCATGGTCTGACTTGGTGGTGGTATCTGGTCTGGTGTATGCCAACAGTCATGGTTTGTCTTGGTGGTGGCGTCTGGCCTGGTGTGTGCTGACAGTCATGGTCTGTCTTGGTATCTGGTCTAGTGTGTGCTGACAGTCATGGTCTGTCTTGGTATCTGGCCTGGTGTGTGCTGACAGTCACGGTCTGGCTTGGTGGTGGTATCTGGCCTGGTGTGTGCTGACAGTCATGGTCTGGCTTGGTGGTGGTATTTGGTCTGGTGTGTGCCAACAGTTATGGTCTGTCTTGGTGAGTATCTGGCCTGGTGTGTGCTGAAAGTCTTATCGTCTGTCTTTACTAGTATCTGGTCTGGTGTGTGCTGACAGTCATGGTCTCTGTCTTGATAAGTATCTGGTGTGTGTGTGTGCACCATAGCATTAGTACATCTGTCATGATCCTAATACTGCATGACATTGGTCTTAGTCCATCTGTCATGGGTCTAGTACTGCATGACCTTGATCCTAGTAAATCTGTCATGATCCTAGTACAGTGGACCCCCGGTTTACGATATTTTTTCGTTCCAGAATGCTGTTCAAGTGCCATTACCAAACAAATTTATCCCCATAAGGAATAATGTAAAATAGACTAGTCCTTTTAGACCCCAAAAATACACTTACAAAAGCATTTAAAAAAATAAACTTACATAAATGGGTGAGTTTGGAGACCATCATAAACCGGGGTGTCCACTGTACAGCATTAACTTGATCATAGTACAGTAGACCCTTACATTACATGGATTTATTTGGCATGTTTTGGTTATTACACTACAGCCTTTCCTCACTTAGCGACGTACTCGTTTACCAACGCCTCGGACCTACGACGGGCTCTCTGACCAGTATTCATACCTAAATAATGTTTATTAGAGCTTATTTCCTCTATTCTGTTTATTTTAATATACAGCACAGTGGACCCTTGGTTATCGGCTGTAATCTGTTCCAGAAGGTTGGCCTAAAGGCTAAATGGCCGAAAAGCGAAATAATATTTCCCATAAGAATTTTTTTTTTTTATTAACACATCGGCCGATTCCCACCAAGGCAGGGTGGCCCGAAAAAGAAAAACTTTCATCATCATTCACTCCATCACTGTCTTGCCAGAGGGGTGCTTTACACTACAGTTATAAAACTCTAACATTAACACCCCTCCTTCAGAGTGCAGACACTGTACTTCCCATCTCCAGGACTCAAGTTCGGCCTACCGGTTTCCCTGAATCCCTTCATAAATGTTACTTTGCTCACACTCCAACAGCACGTCAAGTATTAAAAACCATTTGTCTCCATTCACTCCTATCAAATACGCTCACACATGCTTGCTGGAAGTCCAAGCCCCTCGCACACAAAACTTCCTTTACCCCCTCCCTCCAACCTTTCCTAGGCCGACCCCTACCCCGCCTTCCCTCCACTACAGATTTATACACTCGAAGTTATTCTGTCTCGTTTCATTCTCTCTACATGTCCGAACCACCTCAACAACCCCTCCTCAGCTCTCTGGATAATAGTTTTGGTAATCCCGC
Source organism: Cherax destructor (assembly GCA_009830355.1). NCBI lineage: Eukaryota > Metazoa > Arthropoda > Malacostraca > Decapoda > Parastacidae > Cherax > Cherax destructor. Next base: position 40,829 of record WNWK01005945.1, read on the forward strand.
ACCTCCTCCTAATTTCCAAACTCCAAATTCTCTGCATTATATTCACACCACACATTGACCTCAGACATGACATCTCCACTGCCTCCACCCTTCTCCTTGTTGCAACATTCATCACCCATGCTTCACACCCATATAAGAGTGTTGGTATAACTATACTCTCATACATTCCCTTCTTTACTTCCATGGACAAAGTTCTTTGTCTCCACAGACTCCGAAGTGCTCCACTCACCCTTTTTCCCTCATCAATTCTATGATTTACCTCATCCTTCATAGACCCATCTGCTGACATGTCCACTCCCAAATACAGTGGTACCTCGACTTACGATGGTCCCCAAACTCACCCTTTTATGTAAGTTTATTTTTTTAAATGCTTTTGTAAGTGTAATTTTGGGGGTCTAAAAGGACTAGTCTATTTTACATCATGCCTTATGGGGATAAATTCGTTTGGTAATGGCACTTGAACAGCATTCTGGAATGAAAAAATATCGTAAGTCGAGGTACCACTGTATCTGAATACATTCACCTCCTCCATACTCTCTCCCTCCAATCTGATATCCAATCTTTTGTCACCTAATATTTTTGTTATCCTCATCACCTTACTCTTTCCTATATTCACTTTCAATTTTCTTCTTTTACACACCCTACCAAATTCATCCACCAACCTCTGCAATTTCTCTTCAGAATCTCCCAAAAGCACAGTGTCATCAGCAAAAAGCAACTGTGACAACTCCCACTTTGTATTTAATTCTTTATCTTTTAACCCCACACCTCTTGCCAAGACCCTCGCATTCACTTCTCTTACAACCCCATCTATAAATATATTGAACAACCACGGTGACATCACACATCCTTGTCTAAGGCCCACTTTTACTTGGAAATAGTCCCCCTCCCTCCTACTCACACTAACCTGAGCCTCACTATTCTCATAAAAACTCTTCACTGCTTTCAGTAACCTACCTCCTATTCCATACACCTGCAACATCTGCCACATTGCCCCCCTATCCACCCTATCATACGCCTTTTCCAAATCCATAAATGCCACAAAAACCTCTTTACCCTTATCCAAATACTGTTCACCTATATGTGTCACTGTAAACACTTGGTCTACACATCCCCTACCTTTCCTAAAGCCTCCTTGTTCATCTGCTATCCTGCTTTCTGTCTTACTCTTAATTCTTTCAATAATAACTCTACAATACACTTTACCAGGTACACTCAACAGACTTATTCCCCTATAATTTTTGTACTCTCTTTTGTCCCCTTTGCCTTTATACAAAGGAACAATACACGCTCTCTGCCAATCCCTAGGTACCTTACCCTCTTCCATACATTTATTAAATAATAGCACTAACCACTCCAAAACTATATCTCCACCTGCTTTTAACATTTCTATCTTTATCCCATCAATCCCAGCTGCCTTACCCCTTTCATTCTACCCACTGCCTCACGAACTTCCCCACACTCACAACTGGCTCTTCCACACTCCTACAAGATGTTATTCCTCCTTGCCCTATACACAAAATCACAGCTTCCCTGTCTTCATCAACATTTAACAACTCCTCAAAATATTCCCTCCATGTTCCCGATACCTCTAACTCTCCATTCAATAACTCTCCTCTCCTATTTTTAACTGTCAAATCCATTTGTTCCCTAGGCTTCTTCAACTTATTAATCTCACTCCAAAACTATTTCTTATTTTCAACAAAATTTGTTGATAACATCTCACCCACTCTCTCATTTGCTCTCTTTTTACATTGCTTCACCACTCTCTTAACCTCTCTTTTTCTCTCCATATACTCTTCCCTCCTTGCATCACTTCTACTTTGTAAAACCTCTCATATGCTAACTTTTTCTCCCTTACTACTCTCTTTACATCATCATTCCACCAATCGCTCTTCTTCCCTCCCGCACCCACTCGCCTGTAACCACAAACTTCTGCTGAACACTCTAACACTACATTTTTAAATCTACCCCATACATCTTCGACCCAATTGCCTACACTCTCACTAGCCCATCTATCCTCCAATAGTTGTTTATATCTTACCCTAACTGCCTCCTCTTTTAGTTTATAAACCTTCACCTCTCTCTTACTTCTGCTTCTATTTTCCTTGTATCCCATCTACCTTTTACTCCCACTGTAGCTATAACTAAAAAATGATCTGATATATCTGTGGCCCCTCTATAAACATGTACATCCTGAAGTCTACTCAGTCTTTTATCTACCAATATATAGTCCAACAAACTACTGTCATTATGCCCTACATCATATCTTGTATACTTATTTATCCTCTTTTTCTTAAAATATGTATTACCTATAACTAAACCCCTTTCTATACAAAGTTCAATCAAAGGGCTCCCATTATCATTTACACCTGGCACCCCAAACTTACCTACTACACCCTCTCTGCATGTTTCTCCCACTTTAGCATTTAGGTCCCCTACCACAATTACTCTCTCATTTGGTTCAAAAGTTCCTATACATTCGCTTAACATCTCCCAAAATCTCTCTCCCCTCTACACTCCTCTCTTCTCCAGGTGCATACACGCTTATTATGACCCACTTTTCGCATCCGACCCTTATTTTAATCCACATAATCCTTGAATTTACACATTTATATTCCCTCTTTTCCTTCCATAATTGATCCTTCAACATTATTGCTACCCCTTCCTTAGCTCTAACTCTCTCAGATACTCCTGACTTAATCCCATTTATTTCTCTCCACTGAAACTCGCCTACCCCCTTCAGCTTTGTTTTGCTTAGGGCCAGGACATCCAACTTCTTTTCATTCATAACATCAGCAATCATCTCTTTCTTATCATCCGCACTACATCCACGCACATTCAAACAACCCAGTTTTATAAAGTTTTTCTTCTCTTTTTTAGTAAATGTGTACAGGAGAAGGGGTTACTAGCCCATTGCTCCCGGCATTTTAGTCAGCTCATACGACACACATGGCTTACGGAGGAAAGATTCTTTTCCACTTCCCCATGGACAATAGAGAAAATAAAAAGAACAAGAGCTATTAAGAAAAAGAAGAAAAACCTAGATGTGTGTATGTATATATATGCATGTGCATGCCTGTGTAGTGTGACCTAAAGTGTAAGTAGAAGTAGCTAGATATACCTGTTATCCAGTGTGTTTATGAGACAGAAAAAGACACCAGCAATCCTACCATCATGTAAAACAGTTTCAGGTTTCTGTTTCACAGTCACCTGGCAGGACGGTAGTACCTCCCTGGGTGGTTGCTGTCTACCAACCTACTACCACACCAAAAGAATTAATGTAGTAAATGCAATTAACCCATTCCAGACATCCAAAATTATTAACAAAAAATAAATTTTTTAAAGATTAATTATAATTTTATATACACAAAACAATGAGAACTAAATAAAATAAATAAATGAACAATTAAATCAGTGCATATTACATACCTTTATTGAAGACTCTTGTTGGCTTATGGAAGATGAGGAGGAGAGTGAGGAGAGTTTATTGTTTGGAAGGGGAATCCCCCTCCATAAGGACTTCAGGTATCAAAGCCCTCTCTGGGGTTACTTCCCTTCTTTGTCTTTTACTTCCACTAAGACCAGCTCGAGAGTCACTGCACACCTGTCGCACAAAATAACTGTCCAGAGAGGTCTGTTTCTGTCGTCTCTTTAACATTTCCCTGAAGTGGGACAAGCTTTTGTCACTGAACATGTTGCAGATATGGCTTGTTTCAGCTTGGTCAGGGTGATAATTCTCCACAAAACTTTGTACCCTACTCCACATTGCACAAATCTCCCTAATCTCTAAAGAAGGCACCTCCTTCCCTCCCTCTTCCTCCTCCTCTGAAGCAAGTTCAGAGGTTAGCTCTTCCCTGTGGTCCTCCACCAACTCTTCCACATCCTCGCCACTAACCTCCAACCCCATTGACTTCCCCAAAGATATTAGATTCCACAACAGGAAAGGGTCCTCAGGATCAGCCCCAAACCCTTCAAAATCTCTCTTGGACACAATCTGGCCACAATTTTCTCAAAGCAGAGTTTGAAGTCCTGAAAGTCACTCCCTGCCAAGCCTTACTTATAAGGCTTATGCAATGGAGGATATTGAAGTGATTTCTCCAGAACTCTCTTAGGGTCAAATTAGTGCCCGAGGTCACTTCAAAGCACCTTTGAAACTGCTTTGGTGTAGAGTTTTTTGAAGTTAGAAATGACCTGCTGGTCCATGGGCTGGATGAGAGGAGTGGTGTTAGGAGGCAAAAACTTCACTGTTATAAAACGAAAGTCCACAGACAATAGGTCTACCAAGTTTGGAGGATGAGCAGGAGCATTGTCTAGTACCAGGAGGCACTTGAGTGGCAATTTATGTTTTAGGAGGTATTTTTTCACACTCGGGCCAAACACATCATTGACCCACTCTTTGAAAATTTGTCCTGTGACCTATGCATTAATATTAGCTTTCCACACCACACACAATTTAGTCTTGAAGACATTGTTTTTCTTGAACACACTGGGATTTTCAGATTGATACACCAGTAAAGGCTTCACTTTGAAATCCCCACAAGCGTTACCACAGAACAAAAGAGTAAGACTGTCTTTCATAGGCTTGTGTCCTGGCAGTGCCTTTTCCTCCTGCGTGATGTAGGTCCTTTTTGGCATTTTCTTCCAAAAGAGGCCTGTTTCGTCACAATTGAACACTTGTTGGGGGAGGAATCCTTTAGCCTCTACATTCCCCTTGATTTCCTGCGAAAATTTTTCAGCTGCACATTTGTCTGAACTTGCAGCCTCGCCATGCCTTACCACACTGTGTATGCCACTACGCTTCTTAAATCTCTCAAACCAGCCTTTGCTGGCCCTAAATTCACTAACAGCAGCACTTGTTCCAGGCATTTTATTTACGAGATCCGCATGCAACTGCCTTTCCTTCTCACAAATGATTGACTCTACAACACTATCTCCCGCTAATTGTTTTTCGGTGATCCACAACAACAATAACTTCTCCATATCTTCCATTATTGGTGACCTTTTGTTTCGTTAGGACATTTACTCCTATTGCAACATTAGCTTCCTTGATTTCTACTTTCTTTGCTAGGATGGAAGGATTGTTGATACAGTCAACCCCCGGTGCTCAACGGCGTCGGAGGTCGTCCAATCAGTGTTCGACAGGTTTTTCTACGAGAATTTTGGCTCGGTATTAGGCGATCTGCTCAGAGTTGGACGAGTTGGCTATTCGTCCCAGACGAGTACGCGTGTCCCAGCTGGGCCCAGGCACTCCACGGAGCGTCAGTGCTATTGTTTACAAGCGAGAGCGACCACCATCCATGCATTCATACCAGTATATTGTCATTATTCCACTGTTTTTAGTGTTTGCAACTGTTAAATAAGCCACCATGGGCCCCAAGAAAGCTCTAGTGCCAAGCCTGTGGTAAAGAGTGTTGCAGGAGTGAAGCAGGAATGCAGGAGTGAAGCAGATGCAGGAGTGAAGCAGGATGGGAGTGAAGCAGGGATGCAGGAGTGAAGCAGGGATGCAGGGAGTGAAGCAGGGATGCAGGGAGTGAAGCAGGGATGCAGGGAGTGAAGCAGGGATGCAGGGAGTGAAGCAGGGATGCAGGGAGTGAAGCAGGGATGCAGGGAGTGAAGCAGGGATGCAGGGAGGAAGAGATGGGAGAAGCAGGGGATGCAGGAGCGAGTGAAGCAGGGATGCGAGTAAAGGGATGGGAGTGAAGCAGGGATGCGGAGGAGGGAGAGTGAAGCGGGATGCGGGAGGGGCGGGGATGGGGAGTGAAGCAGGGATGCGAGGAAGCAGGATGCGGAGTGAAGCAGGGATGCAGGAGGGAGGAAGCAGGGATGCAGGAGTGAAGCAGGATGCAGGGAGTGAAGGATGGGAGTGAAGCAGGGATGCAGGAGGGATGAGAGCAGGGATGCAGGGAGGGAGGTGGGAAGCAGGGATGCAGGAGGGAGTGAAGCAGGGATGCAGGAGGGGAGTGAAGCAGGGATCGGACAGGATGGGGAGTGAAGCAGGGATGCGGGAGTGAAGCAGGATGCGGGAGTGAAGCAGGATGCGGAGTGAAGCAGGATGCGGGAGTGAAGCAGGGATGCGGGGGAAGCAGGATGGGAGTGAAGCAGGGATGCGGGGTGAAGCAGGGATGCGGGAGTGAAGCAGGGATGCGGAGTGAAGCAGGGATGCGGGAGTGAAGCAGATGGATGAAGCAGGATGGGGGAGTGAAGCAGGGAGATGCAGGAGGGAGTGAAGCAGGGATGCGGAGGAGCAGGGTGGAGTGAAGCAGGGATGGGGAAGCAGGATGCGGGAGTGAAGCAGGGATGGGAGGAAGCAGGGATGCAAGGAGTGAAGCAGGCAGTGAAGCAGGGATGCGGAGTGAAGCAGGAGTGAAGCAGGGATGCAGGAGGGAGTGAAGCAGGGATGCAGGAGGGAGTGAAGCAGGGATGCAGGAGGGAGTGAAGCAGGGATGCAGGAGGGAGTGAAGCAGGGATGCAGGGAGTGAAGCAGGATGCAGGAGTGTAGCATCAAAAAGGCCAGTAACCCCAGAAAAGAACTTGCCACCTGCAGTGTTAATGGAAGGGGATTCCCCTTCCAAACACTAGCATACTACTCCATCCTCTCCCCTCCTCCCGTCTTCCACACATCAACAACTCTTCAATAAATGTAAGTGACATGTTATTGTACTATTATTTCTTAATTTTTCATAAAATTGTGTATAATTTAATGTCAAAATGTTAAAAAAAATATTTTATTTTAATACTTTTGGATGTCTGAAACGGATTAATTTTATTTCCATTATTTCTTATGGGGAAAATAGAATCGGAGTACGACCAAACCGGTGGTCGATGGGCCCTCTGGAACGGATTACCGACGAGAACCAGGGGTTGACTGTATGTTTTACCCGTACATCCTGGAAAGTTCCAGCACCCGCACACCTCTCTCATATTTTTCAATAACTTCTTTCTTAACCCTTTCAGGGTCCACAGGCCCTCTCCGAAACTCGTTCTCAGGGTCCCAAATTTTTTGGAAAAAAAAAATTATTTTTTCTTATGAAATGATAGAGAATCTTTTTACGATCACAATGACACCAAAATTATGAAATTTGATCTAAAACTAATGGAATTATGCTTTGCGAAGTTAGCGGTATCGATGACATTTACGCATTGGCGATTTCAGCCACTTTGAGCCCTATTTTCGGCAAATTCCAATGTTTCAGTCTACTAAAATTATAGCTATTTTGCTAGAATTCCATTTGTTCTATCAATTGAGTACAAGAAACAGCCAATTTACCGATTTCAACTACCCATTAAGGTGGTCAGAAATTCACAATTTGGCCAATTTCACACAAATTTCAAAGATGCCAATTTCAAAATAGGGTCCAGAATAAATGAGACAGACATTCCTGGCACTCAAATAACATTTTATCTGTTCATTAGTCACGTCTCCAGGCCCCTTTTACATTACTTTTGCTTTCCAATTTGAATTTTTCTCACAAAAAATAAAAGATTTACTGTTATGTATACAACTGCATCATTGTAAAAATGATATAAATAATATCAGCGCACTTGTGCAAAAATATTAGACTACCCAGTTGATGTGTATTGGATGCTTGGCGTGATTTGTTTACTCTTGAACATAGGCAAAAAATCGAACATTTTTGCTACTTTGCGCTCAGTTTCAAGGTACAGTGGTACCTCGAGTTACGATATTTTTTCGTTCGAGAATGCTGTTCAAGTGCCATTACCAAACAAATTTATCCCCATAAGGAATAATGTAAAATAGACTAGTCCTTTTACACCCCCAAAAATATACCTACAAAATCATTTAAAAAAATAAACTTACATAAAAGGGCGATTTTGGGGACCATCGTAACTCGAGGTACCACTGTACTTGTCATCGTGAAACCAGTCAAAATTATCTCTATTTCTGTAATATATCATCCATTCTATCAAATGAGTCTGGGAAAACGAGAATACAAGCGTAAATACCATACGAAAGTAGACTGCAAAGTCGCTGTTTTAAACCAAAAACACGGTCAGTTTTTTTTTCCTCATTATGCACTGTGTGGTGCAGAATTTTTTTTATACTGCGCACACTGACCGCATAGACCCATTCTCTCACATCTAGGCCTACCAGCCTGTTTCTGCTTGATTTGTGGGCACTAGAATTTAGGTGTACTAGTACGTCGAAAACCCTGGTGCGTAAGCTGTACTAGTACGGCCGAAACCCTGAAAGGGTTAAATTCCATTGTGTTTCTCACTTTCTTTACCAAAGGAACTTCACTAGGAACTTTCTTTGGGGCCATGGTTACTTATTTCGCAGATTGCACTTAATCAATAACCACCAAAAACAATGGTTTTTAGCGAAATATTTGGATGAATGAGCAGAAGCTTCCTCACTCACCCAGAGACACAGCCACACTGACTCAGGAACGTGCGAGCAGCTGGCGGGTTGACGCGTCCAATTCGGCCGAAAAGAAAAATAACGGCTGATAATGAAGAAAATTTTGGCCGAAAAACTGGCCGAGAACCGAGTTGGCCGATAAGCAGAAAGGCCGATAACCGAGGGTCCACTGTACACTACTGTATAAACATTTAAAAATATACCAGAAATGTTATAAATGGTGCAAAGGTAACATTAAAACAATATCAAAGATGGTTGACACCTACTCACTACCATTATAGTATGCTCCTCACTT
>WNWK01005945.1:49606-112759 GCA_009830355.1 Cherax destructor
GCAGTGCCTCTTGGCATGCATGAGGAGGCAACCAAGCAGCGCCTCTTGGCTTGCATGAGGAGGCAACCAAGCAGCGCCTCTTAGCTTGCATGAGGAGGCAACCAAACAGCGCCTCTTGGCTTGCATGAGGAGGCAACCAAGCAGCGCCTCTTGGCTTGCATGAGGAGGCAACCAAACAGCGCCTCTTGGCTTGCATGAGGAGGCAACCAAGCAGCGCCTCTTGGCATAGAGAAGGAAATATTGATCGACTTTTGCCAGTAATCGTGAATTTGTTTTATTAAATGAAGACGAACAGAGACATTTCTTACTTACGACCTCTGGTACTGTGGGTTCGTGTCGTCAGGAGGCATCGCGTGTGACAGCAGAGGTCCTCACTGCTGACGAAGGTACTATGTCCCGTCTGCAGGCATCGTGTGTGGCAGCAAAGAAGTCTTTACTGCTGACGTAGGTATTGTGTTTCGTCAGGAGGCATCTTGCGTGACAGTAGAGAGGTCCACCTGCTGACGAAGAAGTCTGCATGAGTTGTTAGCGTGTGGTAAGTGAGCAAGGTGTTGCTGAGTCCAGCAGGCACTCAGGAAGAAGCTGAGACCATCACTGACATCTCAGTGACAGGGAAAGCTGAGCCAAGTTGAGATAGTACGAGAATATTAATTACAAATATAATTATTTCTAATAGCAGGATAATGACTAATATTTAGCAAGGAGGGACGCGAAGGGTAGTGGGGGAGGGACGTGAAGAGTAGTGAGGGTGTGAGGAAAGAACGTGTAGGGTTGTGAGGGTGAGGAGGGAGGGACGTGGTTGGAGGGAAGGATAGACGTAGTTTGAGGGAGGGGTGGACGTGGTTGGGGGAGGGAGGGGGACGTGGTTGGGGAGGGAGAGTAGTAATGATGCGGGCGATCTATGATGGTAGTGGCTTCTGTTGCCATAACAACCCTCCCCCCATCTTTCACCCCTCATCCCCACCTCCACCCCTCACCCCCCTCATCATCCCCTACCACTCCACCTCACCCTCATCCTACTCACCCCTCCACTCCTCACCCCCACCCCTCCTCCACTCCCTCACACTCACCCTCACTCACCACCTCACCCTCACACTCACCCACCTCACCCCCTCCCACCCTCTCTACACCTCACCCTCACCCCTCCTCACCCTCACTCACCCTCACTCCCCTCCACCTCACACTCACCCTCTACCCTCACTCCCCTCACACTCACCCCCATACCCTACACTCACCCTCATCCCCCTCACTCACCCTCACCTACCCCTCACACTCACCCTCACATCACCCCTCACACTCACCCCTCACACTCACCCTCCACTCACCTCACCTCCTCACCTCACCCTCACACTCACCCTCCTCACCCTCACACTCACCCTCACACTCACCCTCACCTCACACAACTCACCTCACGCTCACCCTCACACTCACCCTCACACTCACCCTACCCTCACACTCACCCCACCTCACCCTCACACTCACCCCTCACACTCACCCCTCACCTCACCTACCCCTCACTATCACCCCTCACACTCACCCTCACCTCACCTCACCCCTCACACTCACCCTCACACTCACCTACCTCACTACTTCACCCCTCACACTCACCCCTCACACTCACCCTCACACTCACCCTCACACTCACCCTCACACTCACCATCACACTCACCCTCACACTCACCCTCTATCACCCTCACACTCACACCTCACCTCACCTCACACTCACCCCTCACACTCACCCTCACACTCACCCTCACATTTCACCCCTCACACTCACCTCACACTCACCTCACACTCACCCTCACACTCACCATCACACTCACCTCACCTCACCCTCACACTCCACCTCACACTCACCATACCTACCTCACCTCCTCACACTCACCTCACACTCACCCTCACTCCCTACTCACCCTCACACTCACCTCCCTCACTCACCACCTCACCTCACCTCAACTTCCCCCTTACTATCACCCCTCACACTCACCTCTCACCTCAACCTCACACTCACCTCACACTCACCTCACACTCACCTCACACTCCCCCCTCACACTCCACCTCACACTCACCTCACACTCACCCTCACACTCACCTCACACTCACCCTCACCTCACCCTCACCTCCACCCTCACCTCACACTCCACCTCCACCACCTCACACTCACCTCACACTCACCCCTCCACCTCACACCTCACCTCACCCTCACACTCACCCTCACACTCACCTCACACTCACCCTCACATCCCTCACTCACCCTCACACTCACCTCACACTCACCCTCACCTCACCCTCACACTCATCCTTCACCACTCACCATCACACTCAACCTCACACCACCTCACCCTCACCCTCACACTCACCCTCACCCTCACACTCACCCTCACACTCACCCTCACACTCACCCTCACACTCACCCCTCACACTCATCCTTCACACTCACCATCACACTCAACCTCACACTCACACTCACCCTCACCCTCACACTCACCCTCACCCTCACACTCACCCTCACACTCACCCTCACACTCACCCTCACACTCCACCTCACACTCACCCTCACACTCCACCTCACACTCACCCTCACACTCACCCTCACACTCACCCTCACACTCACCCTCACACTTACCCTCACACTCACCATCACACTCCACCTCACACTCACCCTCACACTCACCATCACACTCACCCTCACACTCCACCTCACACTCACCCTCACACTCACCCTCACACTCACCCTCACACTCACCCTCACACTCACCATCACACTCCACCTCACACTCACCCTCACACTCACACTCACCCTCACTCCACCTCACACTCACCCTAACACTCACCATCACACTCACCCTCACCCTCCACACTCACCCTCACACTCACCCTCACACTCACCATCACACTCACCCTCACACTCACCCTCACACTCACCCTCACACTCACCCTCACACTCACCATCACACTCACCCTCACACTCACCCTCACACTCATCCTTCACACTCACCCTCACACTCACCCTCACACTCACCATCACACTCACCCTCACACTCACCCCTCACACTCATCCTTCACACTCAACCTCACACTCACCCCTCACACTCATCCTTCACACTCACCCTCACACTCACCATCACACTCACCCCTCACACTCCACCTCACACTCACCATCACACTCACCCTCACACTCACCCCTCACACTCCACCTCACACTCACCCTCACACTCCACCTCACACTCACCATCACACTCTCCCCTCACACTCCACCTCACACTCCACCTCACACTCACCCCTCACACTCCACCTCACACTCACCCCTCACACTCATCCTCACACTCACCATCACACTCATCCTCACACTCCACCTCACACTCACCCTCACACTCACCATCACACTCATCCTTCACACTCACCCCTCACACTCATCCTCACACTCACCCTCACACTCCACCTCACACTCACCATCACACTCACCTCACACTCAACCTCACACTCACCATTACACTCAACCTCACACTCACACTCACTCACACTCACCCTCACACTCCACCTCACACTCACCATCACACTCACCCTCACACTCAACCTTACACACCCTCACACTCACCCCTCACACTCATCCTTCACACTCACCCTCACACTCCACCTCACGCCTAGTGTCAGTGTTTGCTGACAATGTAAATCTAACGAGTAGCATAAGAACAGAAGAGGAGAGTGATAAACTTGAGAGACCTCAACACACTGAAGGTGTGATCAAACAAGTGGCTTTTCGAGTTCAACCCCAACAAATGCAAGGACGGACCGGACACTCAGCACAGCTTGGATGGAGAGAAGGTGCGAATATCAGAGAGCAAGAAGAACTTGGAAGTAAATATAACATTAAACTTATCGCCAGACATAAACACAAACCGTATAACGTCAGCGGTATATGCAAGATTAGCAGCCTCTGAACAGCATTCGGGAATTTGAACAGTAAATCCTTCAGAACTTTATGTTCAACGTATATTGGGACAAGTGTCGGGTAAACGACCCCGGATGGTTCCGAAGGTTTGCAACTAGACTAATACCAGAACTGAGAGGAATGAACTATGAGGAGAGGTTAAAGGAACTAAACCTGACGACCTTAGTGGAGAGAAGGACAAGGGGGATATCATTACAGCATAAAAAATCTTAAGAGGAATTAATAGGGCTTGATAAAGTGAGATTTTCTTTTAATAAGGAAGACAGAATCAAAAAGACACAGGTGGAAGCTGAAGACACACGTGAGTCACAGGGATGTCAGGAAGTATTTGGCAGAAAAGTGGAATGACTTGGATGAGGCATCGGTTGAGGCAAACTCAATACACAGCTTTAACATTAGATATATGTTCCGAGAGACCAGAAATCGGTGATGTTGATCAGAGGAGTCTATTAGGTGAGGCCAGGAGCTGAGTCCTGATCCCCTGCAAATGCAACTAGGTAAGTACATACACACACACACACACACACACACACACACACACACACACACACACACACACACACACACACACACACACACACACACAAGGGTAACAGAAATAACGAGAAAGCCAGGATGAGCCCTTGGTTCACCCAAAGGTGTAGAGAGACAAAAACCAATGGTGTTACAGAATGGAAGAAGTATAGAAGGCAAAGGACCCAGGAGAATAAGGAGAGCAGTCGAAGAGCCAGAAATGAATATGCACAGGTAAGAAGGGAGGCCCAACGACAATACGAGAATGACATAGCAGCGAAAGCCAAATCTGACCCGAAGCTGTTGTACAGCCACATCAGGAGGAAAACAACAGTCAAGAACCAGGTGATCAGGCTGAGGAAGGAAGGAGGAGAGATCACAAGAAATGAAAGCGAAGTATGTGAGGAGCTCAACATGAGATTCAAAGAAGTGTTCACAGAGGAGACAGAAGGGCCTCCAGAAAGACGGAGAGGTGGGGTACACCACCAAGTGTTGGACACAATACATACAACCGAGGAAGAAGTGAAGAGGCTGCTAAGCGAGCTAGATACCTCAAAGGCGATGGGGCCGGATAACATCTCTCCATGGGTCCTGAGAGAGGGAGCAGAGGTGCTATGTGTACCGCTAACAACAATCTTCAACACATCTATCGAAACAGAGCCCCTACCTGAGGTACAGAAAAGAGCAAATATAGTTCCAATTTTTAAAAAAGGAGAGACATGAAGCATTAAACTACAGAAAAGTGTCACTGACATTTATAATATGCAAAATCATGGAAAAGATAATCAGAAGAGTGGTGGAGCACCTAGAAACGAATGACCTTATCAACGACAACCAGCATGGTTTCAGGGACGGGAAATCCTGTGTCACAAACCTACTGGAGTTCTATGACAGGGTGACAGCAGTAAGACAAGAAAGAGAGAGGGGTGGGTAGACTGCGTTTTCTTGGACTGTAAGAAAGCGTTTGACACAGTTCCACACAAGAGATTAGTGCAAAAGGTGGAGGACCAGGCAGGGATGAGAGGGAAGGCACTGCAATGGATCAGAGAATACTTGTCGGGAAGACAACAGCGAGTCATGGTTCGTGGCGAGGTGCCAGAGTGGGCGCCTGTGACGAGCGAGGTTCCACAGGGGTCAATCCTAGGACCGGTGCTGTTTCTGATATATATGAACGAAATGACGGAAGGAATAGTCTCAGAAGTGTCCCTGTTTGCAGATGATGTGAAGTTGATGAGAAGAATTCAATCGGACGAGGACCACTCAGAACTACAAAGGGATCTGGACAGGCTGCAGTCCTGGTCCAGAAACTGGCTCCTGGAGTTCAACCCCACCAATTGCAAAGTCATGAAGATTGGGAAGAACAAAAAAGACCACAGACGGAGAACAGTCTAGGGAACCATAGACTACAAACCTCATTCAAGAAAAAGGATCTTGGGGTGAGTATAACACCGGGCACATCTCCTGAGGCGCATATTAACCACATAACTGTTGATGCATACGGCCGCCTAGCAAACCTAAGAATATCATTCCGACATCTCAATAAGGAATCGTTCAGAACCCTGTACACCGTGTACGTTAAGCCTATATTGGAGTATGCAGCACCACTTTTGAACCCACAGCTAGCCAAGCATGTAAGGAAATTAGTGAAAGTGTAAAGGTTTGCAACAAGACTAGTACCGGAGCTAAGGGGTGGGTCCTACAAGGAGAGGTTAAGGGAAATCGACCTGACGACACTGGAGGACAGGAGAGATAGGGCGGATGTGATAACGACATATACAATACTGAGAGGAATCGACAAGGTTGACAGAGACAGAATGTTCCAGAGATGGGGCACAGCAACAAGGGGACACAGTTGGAAGTTGAAGACTCAGATGAATCACAGGGATGTTAGGAAGTATTTCTTCAGTCACAGAGTGGTCGGGAAGTGGAATAGTCTGGGAAGTGATGTAGTAGAGGCAGGATCCATACATAGCATTAAGTAGAGGTATGATAAAGCTCATGGAGCAGGAAGAGTGACCTAGTAGCGGCCAGTGAAGAGGCGGGGCCAGGAGCTGTGAATCGACCCCTGCAACCACAATTAGGGAGTACAACTAGGTAAGTACACACACCACTCACGTTTATCTGTGTTCTCGTTGTAATTAGCCTCGTGGGTCCCCCTCATCTCACCCGTGCCAGTCCCATCCCCCTCCCCTACCCCTCTCCCCTCCATAGCCCCTACCCTCTCTCCCCATAGCCCCTACCCCCACCGGCAGCTGCAAGACCAGCATCCACACACCTCGTGTGGGTCACAATAGTACCCGCTTACCTTGTGTGGGTCACAGTAGTACCCGCTTACCTTGCGTGGGTCATAGCACCGCTTACTTGTAGGTCAGTAGCCCTCTACCTGTTGGTTCACAGTCCACTTACCTGTGTGGGTCACGACCCTTGCCTTGTGGGTCAAGTACCCGCTACCTTGTATGGGTACACACACCGTGTGAGAGGTCACACCAGTACCCCCACGCCATGTGAGGGGTCACACCAGTACACACACTATGTGAGGGTCACACCAGTACACACACTATGTGAGGGGTCACACCAGTGCATACACTGTGTGTGATCTTGTGTGGGTCACAGTAGTACCCACTTACCTTGGGTGGGTCATAGTAGTACCCCCTTACCTTGTGTGGGTCACAGTAGTAACTGCTTACCTTGTGTGGGTCACAACAGTACCCACTTACCTTGTGTGGGTCACAACAGTACCCGCTTGCCTTGTGTGGATCACAATAGTACCCGTTTACCTTGGGTATGTCACAATAGTACCCATTTACCTTGTGTGGGTCACAAAAGTACCCGCTTACCTTGTGTGAGTCACAATAGTACCCTCTTACCTTGTATGGGTCACAACACACCGTGTGAGGGGTCACGCCAGTACCCCCACACCATGTGAGGGGTCACACCAGTAGACACACTATGTGAGGGGTCACACCAGTACACACACTGTGTGAGGGGTCACACCAGTACACGCACTGTGTGAGGAGTCACACCAATACACACACTGTGTGAGGGGTCACACCAGAACACAGTGTGATGGGTCACACCAGTACACACACTGTGTGAGGGGTCACACCAGAACACACAGTGTGATGGGTCACACCAGTACACACTGTGTGAGGGGTCACACCAGAACACACAGTGTGATGGGTCACACCACTACACAGTGTGATGGGTCACACCACTACACAGTGTGAGGGGTCACACCAGTACACACACTGTGTGAGGAGTCACACCACTGCACACACAGTGAGGGGTCACACCAGTACACACAAAGTGTGAGAGGTCACACCACTACACACAGCGTGAGGGGTCACATCAGTACACACACTGTGTGAGGGGCATACCAGAACACACAGTGTGATGGGTCACACCACTACACAGTGTGAGGGGTCACACCAGTACACACACTGTGTGAGGGGTCACACCACTGCACACAGTGAGGGGTCACACCAGTACACACACTGTGTGAGGGGTCACACCAGAACACACAGTGTGATGGGTCACACTACTACACAGTGTGAGGGGTCACACCAGTACACACACTGTGTGAGGGGTCACACCACTGCACACACAGTGTGGGGTCACACCAGTACACACAAAGTGTGAGAGGTCACACCACTACACACACAGCGTGAGGGGTCACACCAGTACACACTCCCTACACGCCTAGTGTGATACCATCTCAGGCGTCTGGTCCCGCTGCTTCAGTATTGATCAAACTTATCTAAACCAGTAACCAAATTCATCCGTTCTCACGGAGACCAGTGTGAACTGTCCCAGACCGTGCCCTGGTCAGCGGGCGGAGGACCGAGCCTCCACCACGCCTTGCGCCGAATGACCCCTACGGGTCAGTGATGATTAGGATACTTCAATGCACATTGATGAAAAACTGATTGACAACGTTTCGCCCACACAGTGGGCTTTACTGATGATGTTTGGCCCATTCTGAGGGATAGGAAGGGTCCGCAACGCTTCTGGCAAGACTACTATTATAATATATGAGTGATATATATATATATATATATATATATATATATATATATATATATATATGCAAAAAGATCACAGTAAACAGGTGATATCAAAATATGCAAGACAACACTATGAAAATGAAAATTCCAGCGCTGGACACTCATTATCAAGGAACTATAAAGGAACATGACAAAGGCTATAAAGAGGCAGAATACATCTCAAGTCACATCACACTAACAAAGACAACACCTACATAGTGAACATTCACGACTCTGTGAAGAGGAACATAAGAAAGGACCTGAAAGGACCTGAAGTTTCAGGTCCTTTCTTATGTTCCTCTTCAGAGTCGTGAGATGTTACCTACTGTGAGTGTTGTCTTTTAGTGTGATGTGACTGTAGGTATTCTGCCCTTTAAAGCCTTCTTGTCATGTTTCCTAAGTTCCTGATATGTGAGTAGTCAGACGCTTGGAATTCTTCTATTTTTCATAGGTTTCTATTATATATATATATATATATATATATATATATATATATATATATATATATATATATATATATATATATATATATATATATATATAATATATATATATATATATATATATATATATATATATATATATATATATATATATATATATATATGTATATGTATATATATATATATATATTATATATATATGCAAAAAGATCACAGTAATCAGGTGATATCAAAATGTGAAGACAACCACTATGAAAAAATAGGAATTCAAGCGCTTTCGTGACTACTCACATTATCAAGGATAATGTGAGTAGTCGAGCCTTGAATTCCTCTATTTTTCATAGTGGTTGTCTTCATATATATATATATATATATATATATATATATATATATATATATATATATATATATATATATATATATATATATATATAATATATATAAAATATAACAGTTGAATGTACGTGATGACCTGAAGCTAATACCTGGAATATAATGATAATCACACACAGTGTGTAATGTACCAGTGTGACATGATCACGTGCAAGCTTGGAGCGTGAAGCACATGATGTCACCAGGGATCAGCTCACTGAACCTCCAGGAGTACCATGTGTTTTCCCAGCACTCACATAAGTTTTACACAATGTGCCCATGTATCACTTGCTCAGTGAAGCCTTAGGGATGGAACACTACTAAGTACGTTTAGCCGAGATGATTCCTTATAGATCCTTCTCTCATGTATACTTAGACCTTCTCTCTCTCTCTCTCTCTCTCTCTCTCTCTCTCTCTCTCCTCTCTCTCTCTCTCTCTCTCTCTCTCTCTAGCAGGGGGAGATACCAGTGGTGGTTTTTCTTCGTCTGGAAAATAGCTCCTGACTCACTACACAAAATAAATTACCACTGGCTTACCACAATTCGTCTAGCTACCCCCATTTAAAGCAAAAAAAAAAAAAATATCCTACAATAGTGTCCTAGAATTTTATACTAGGAAAGACTCTCCATACCTAATAAAGAAGATCAATAAAATTTATAGAATAAAAACAGAAGAAAAAGAAAAGATAAGAGAAATATAGAATTAACACTACTACTACTGCTAATAATAATATAATTCACATTTGAGTATAGCAGAGAGTAGGTAGCGTATGGTAGGTAGTGGTATTCCCTTTTTATACTATGATTGTATACCCTTCTAGTGTACTCTTATTGTATACCTTTCTAGTATACTTTTCTTGTGTACCCTTTTTGTATTCCTTTCTTGTATACCTTCCCCTTCATCATATTTATTTTCCAGTTTCCTTGTGTATGTGATGGACCATCCTGAGAGATGGACCATCCTGAGAGAAGGACCGTCCTGAGAGATGGACCGTCCTGAGAGATGGACCATCCTGAGCATGACCTCTGAGAGATGCCAGTCCTAGAATGACCACTGAAGATGGACCATCCTGAGATGACCTCCTGAGAGATGAACTCATCCTGAAGCATGGAGTCTCCACTGAGTACATTGAAGTAGCTCACCAACTATGAGTGCCAGCAGCCTCCTGGTGCAGCTCAGCTGACCTATAGCTGCAATAGCTTGACCAAGTCTGCCAGCTCAGCCTGACACTACTGAAGTCTGCCAGCTCAGCCTGACACTACTGAAGTCTGCCAGCTCAGCCTGACACTACTGAAGTCTGCCAGCTCAGCCTGACACTACTGAAGTCTGCCAGCTCAGCCTGACACTACTGAAGTCTGCCAGCTCAGCCTGACACTACTGAAGTCTGCCAGCTCAGCCTGACACTACTGAAGTCTGCCAGCTCAGCCTGACACTACTGAAGTCTGCCAGCTCAGCCTGACACTACTGAAGTCTGCCAGCTCAGCCTGACACTACTGAAGTCTGCCAGCTCAGCCTGACACTACTGAAGTCTGCCAGCTCAGCCTGACACTACTGAAGTCTGCCAGCTCAGCCTGACACTACTGAAGTCTGCCAGCTCAGCCTGACACTACTGAAGTCTGCCAGCTCAGCCTGACACTACTGAAGTCTGCCAGCTCAGCCTGACACTACTGAAGTCTGCCAGCTCAGCCTGACACTACTGAAGTCTCCAGCTCAGCCTGACACTACTGAAGTCTGCCAGCTCAGCCTGACACTACTGAAGTCTGCCAGCTCAGCCTGACACTACTGAAGTCTGCCAGCTCAGCCTGACACTACTGAAGTCTGCCAGCTCAGCCTGACACTACTGAAGTCTGCCAGCTCAGCCTGACACTACGAAGTCTGCCAGCTCAGCCTGACACTACTGAAGTCTGCCAGCTCAGCCTGACACTACTGAAGTCTGCCAGCTCAGCCTGACACTACTGAAGTCTGCCAGCTCAGCCTGACACTACTGAAGTCTGCCAGCTCAGCCTGACACTACTGAAGTCTGCCAGCTCAGCCTGACACTACTGAAGTCTGCCAGCTCAGCCTGACACTACTGAAGTCTGCCAGCTCAGCCTGACACTACTGAAGTCTGCCAGCTCAGCCTGACACTACTGAAGTCTGCCAGCTCAGCCTGACACTACTGAAGTCTACCAGCTCAGCCTGACACTACTGAAGTCTGCCAGCTCAGCCTGACACTACTGAAGTCTGCCAGCTCAGCCTGACACTACTGAAGTCTGCCAGCTCAGGCTGAGAGGTTTCAACACCCTGTATGAGCATCATCGTGTGTGGTGGACTGTGTCAGGCTGACATAGTCAGCTTAGCGATGATGGCTGCAACACCGCACTGATCAACTAACTATTTTATTTAAACATAACCATATTTCTCCCCTTCCCTCCCCCTCACCTCCCCCCCCCTCCCTCACTCCCCTCCACAAGTGGAGAGGTCCTGGGAAAAATTGAGCGTCACCCCGCCCCCCCCCCCGACACACACACACACACACCTCACAATTATATGATCGATGGACCGTGAGATTGTTAGTGATTGTTATTGATTGTTAGTGATTGTGTTTCCTTCGTTAACCAACAATGTGGGGGAGAAGGGAGGGGAAGGGAGAAGATGCGATGGTGGGGAGATATACTGGAGAAGGGGAGAGGGAGGTGAAGAGAGGAGGAGGAGAAAGGAGAGGGAAGAGGGGAGAGGAGGAGGAGGAATGGTGGGAGAGGTGAGGGGAAGAGGAAGAGGGGAAATAAGAAAAGGGAGGGGGGGGTTGAGAGGAGATAGGTATCTCGCTGCTGGAGAATACTAATAGCGGCAGATGCATCTGTTGCCCCTCCTCACCCCCTCTACACCCCCCTCAACTCCCACCCCATCAACCTCCACCCCATCAACCTCCACCCCATCAACCTCCACCCCATCAACCTCCACCCCATCAACCTCCACCTCATCAACCTCCACCCCATCAACCTCCACCCCATCAACCTCCACCCCATCAACCTCCACCCCATCAACCTCCACCCCATCAACCTCCACCCCATCAACCTCCACCCCATCAACCTCCACCCCATCAACCTCCACCCCATCAACCTCCACCCAATCAATCCCCTCCATTTACACTACCAGATTTTTTTTTAATTCAAATATTAGCTTAAGAATTTTCTTGTGGAATATTGTGTTGTTGTGTGTGTGTGTACTCACCTAGTTGTGGTTGCAGGGTCGAGTCATAGCTCCTGGCCCCGCCTCTTCACTGGTCGCTACTGGGTCACTCTCCCTGCGCCATGAGCCTTATCATACCTCTTCTTAAAGCTATGAGTGGATCCTGCCTCCACTACATCGCTTCCCAAACTATTCCACTTCCTGACCACTCTGTGACTGAAGAAATACTTCCTAACATCCCTGTGATTCATCTGAGTCTTCAACTTCCAACTGTGTCCCCTTGTTTCTGTGTCCCATCTCTGGAACATTCTGTCTCTGTCAACCTTGTCAATTCCTCTCAATATTTTATGTCATTATCATGTCCCCCTATCTCTCCTGTCCTCCAGTGTCGTCAGGTCGATTTCCCTTAACCTCTCCTCGTAGGCCATACCCCTTAGCTCCAGGACTAGTCTTGTTGTAAATCTTTGCAGTGTGTGTGTGTGTGTGTGTGTGTGTGTGGGTGTGGTGTGTGTGTGTGTGTGTGTGTGTGTGTGTGTGTGTGTGTGTGTGGTGTATGTGTTAGTTACCATTTTGTCCTAGGCACATGTCGATTAGACACTAGGCCTGTTGTATGTATGTGTGTGTGTGTGTGTGTGTGTGTGGTGTGTGTGTGTGTGAGTGTGTGTGTGTGTGTGTGTGTGTGTGTGTGTGTGTGGTGTGTGTGTGTGTGTGTGTGTGGTGTGTGTGTGTGTGTGTGTGTGTGTGTACTTACCTAGTTATGGTTCCAGGGTCGATTCACAGCTCCTGTCCCCGCCTTTTCAATGGTCGCTACTACGTAACTCTCCTTTCTCCATGAGCTTTATCATACCTCTTCTTAAAGCTATGTATGGATCCTGCCTCCACTACATCACTTCCCAGATTATTCCACTTCCTGACAACTTCTGTGAGATTGTGCCCCCTTGTTGCTGTGTCCCATCTCTGGAACTTCCTGTCTCTGTCCACCTTTTCGATTCCTCTCAGTATTTTATGTCGTTATCATGTCCTCTCTATCTCTCCTGTACTCCAGTGTCGTCAGGTCGATTTCCCTTAAACTCTCCTCGTAGGACATACCCCTTAGCTCCGGAGCTAGTCTTATTGCAAACCTTTGCACTTTCTCTAATTTCTTTACGTGCTTGGCTAGGTGTGGGTTCCAAACTGGTGCTGCATACTCCAATACTGGCGTGACGTACACGGTGTACATTGTCCTGAACGATTCCTTACTGGGATGTCGGAATGCTGTTGTTTTTCAGGCGCCCATATGCTGCAGCAGTTATTTGGTTGATGTGCGACTCTGGAGATGTGCTCAGTATTATACTCACCCCAAGATCCTTTTCCTTGAATGAAGTTCGTAGTCTCTGGCCCCCTAGACTGTACTCCGCGCGTGTGTGTACTCACCTATTTGTGGTTGCAGGGGTCGGGACAGAGCTCCTGGCCCCGCCTCTTCACTGATCTCTGCTAGGTACTCTCTCTCTCTCCCTGCTCCATGAGCTTTATCACACCTCGTCTTAAAACTATGTATGGTTCCTGCCTCCACTACATCACTTGCCAGACTATTTCACTTCGTGACAACTCTATGACTAAAGAAATACTTCCTAACATCTCTTTGACTCATCTGAGTCTTCAACTTTCAATTGCGACCCCTTGTTTCTGTGTCACATCTCTGAAACATTCTGTTTCTGCCCACCTTGTCGATTCCTCGCAGTATTTTGTATGTCGTTATCATGTCTTCCCTAACCCTCCTGTCCTCCAGTGTCATCAGGCCGATTTCCCTTAACCTTTCTTCATAGGATATTCTCCTTAGCTCTGGAACTAGCCTTGTTGCAAACCTTTGCACTTTCTCTAATTTCTTGACGTTCTTGACCAGGTGTGGGTTCCAAACTGGTGATGCATATTCCAGTATGGGCCTGACGTACACGGTGTACAGAGTCTTGAACGATTCCTTACTGAGGTATCGGAACGTTATTCTCAGGTTTGCCAGGCACCCATATGCAGCACCAGTTATCTTTTTGATGTGTGCCTCAGGAGATGTGCTCGGTATTATACTCACCCCAAGATCCTTTTCCTTGAGTGAGGTTTGTAGTCTTTGGCCACCTTGCCTATACTCTGTCTGTTGTCTTCTTTGCCCTTTCCCGATCTTCATGACTTTGCATTTGGCGGGGTTAAATTCGAGTAGCTAGTTGGTGGACCAGACCTGCAGCCTGTCCAGATCACTTTGTAGTTCTTTCTGGTCCTCTTCCGATTGAATTCTTCTCATCAACTTCACATCATTTGCAAACAGAGACACTTCTAAGTCTATTCCTTCCGTCATGTCGTTCACATATATCAGAAACAGCATCGGTCCTAGGACTGACCCGGGTGGAACCCCGCTCGTCACAGGCACCCACTCTGATACCTCGTCACGTACCATTTTTCGTTGTTGCCTCCCTGTCTGGTATTCTCTGAGCCATTTCAGTGCCCTTCATGTTATACGTGCCTGATCCTCTAGCTTTTGCACTAATCTCTTGTGAGGAACTGTGTCGAAGGTCTTCTTGCAGACCAAGAAAATGAAATTTACGCACCCCTCTCTCTTGTGTCTAACTTCCTTTACCTTGTCATAAAACTCCAATAGGTTTGTGACACAGGATTTGCCTTCCATGAATCTGTGCTGGTTGTCGTTTATAAGTTTGTTCCGTTTTAGGTGCTCCACCACTCCCCTCCTGAAAATCTTCTCCATGACTTTGCATACTATACACGTCAGTGACACTGATCAATAGTTTAGTGCCTCGTGTCTGTCTCCTTTTTAAAAATGGGGACTACATTTGCCGTCTTCCATACCTCACGTAGTTGCCCAGTTTCAATGGATGTGTTGAAAATTGTTGTTAGTGGTACACACAGCGTCTCTGCTCCCTCTCTAAGGACCCACAGAGAGATGTTGTCCGGTCCCACCGCCTTTGAGGTATCAAGGTCACTTAGCAGCTTCTTCACCTCCTCCTCGGTTGTGTGTATTTCATCCAACACTTGTTGGTATATCCCTTGTTGGTGTACCCCCCTGTTCTGACTTCCCGAAGTCCTTTCTGTCACCACTGTAAATACTTACTTAAATCTCATGTTGAGCTCCTCACATACTTCTTGGTCATTTCTTGTGAGCTCCTCACCTTCTTTCCTCAGCCTGATTACCTGGTCCTTGACTGTTGCCTTCCTTCTGATGTGGCTATACAACAGCTTTGGGTCAGACTTGACTTTCAATGTTATGTCATTTTCGTACTGTCGCTGGGCTTCCCTCCTTATCTGTGCATATTCGTTTCTGGCTCTTCGACTAATCTCTTTATTTTCCTGGGTCCTTTGTCTTCTGTACTTTTTCTATTCTCTAGTGCACTTAGTTTTTGCCTCCCTACACTTTTGGGTAAACCAAGGGCTCGTTCTGGTCTTCCCATTATTTCTGTTGCCTTTGGGAACAAACCTTTCCTCTGCCTCCTTGCATTTTGTTGTTACGTAGTAACAACAATTCTCTTTTCCACTGAACCTCCTGCAGGAAGTTTTTCATGCCTGTGTAGTCCCTCCTTTCATAGTTTGGCTTTTCCCATCCTACTCCTGTTACCCTCTCCTCTTGTAACTCTACTATGTATTCAAAGCTCAGAACCACGTGATCATTAGCTCCAAGGGGCCTTTCATATGTGATGTCCTGAATGTCCGAGCACTCAGGGTGAACACGAGGTCCAGTCTTGCTGGTTCATCCTCCCCTCTCTCTATGGTAGTGTCCCTAACATATTGATGCATGAGGTTTTCCAGTACCATGTCCATCATCTTGGCTCCCCATGTTTTTGGACCCCCATGTGACTCCAGGTTTTCCCAGTCAATCTCCTTGTGATTGAAATCGCCCATAACTAGTAACTTTGCTCTACTCATGTGAGCTCTTCTGGCCACCTCAGCTAGTGTGTCCACCATTGCTCTATTGCTCTCTTCATATTCTTCTCTTGGCCTGCTGCAGTTCTGTGGTGGGTTATACATCGCTGCAATGACTACCTACTATGTAGTCCCTTTCTCCCATTTCGTCCATTCCTTCCATTTCCTCAAATCCTCATCGGTTTTTAATGAGCAGTACAACTCCTCCTTCCCTTCTGCTCCCTCTATCTTTCCTTAGGATCTGATATCCAGGTAGAAAGATTGCATCTGTTATCATCCCAAACCTTCAACTTCTTTTCTGAAACTGTAGTCTGGAGAGAACGTTGGGGTTTGGGAAGCGAGAGACCTGGTGGGGAACTATGGGGGGTTGCTGTGGGGGTGAAGGTTGTGATGAGGGGGTGGGAGCAGAGGGTACAGTGTGTGGGTTTTGGGTTAGATTGTTTGGTTACATTGGGGTTGTTGTGGTTGATGTCCTTCTGTGGGTGGTTCTGAGGGAGGTTGTATTTGCTCTTCCTCCTGAGTCTGGGTTCTCCTGCTCATTTCCTTCTTTGCCTCTCGTTCCTCCTTGCGTCTTTGTACCCTCTCTCAGTTTCTGCCTTTCTTCTTGTGTTCTGTCACGGTCAAGGTACACCCTCTGGTGTGTGTGTGTGTGTGTGTGTGTGTGTGTTTATGTGTAAACATGGATGTTGACCATCTCACAGTTGTGTGTGCATTTCACTCTTAACAGTTCCTATTTTAGAAACAGGTACGCATCTCGACTTGCTGATCCTCTGCATGCAGTGGCACTCCTCCTCCTCCTCCATTCTGACTCTGCTGACACTAAGTACTGGTGCGGCAGCAGTAAGAAAGGGTCTGCCCGGCATCGGTCTGCATGACCTAAACTGTGCAAACTGTCGTCCAATGAAGACTAGGTGCGGCTGAGTTGAACCTCCCTGGTTTTAGAGCGAACACTTCGGTCTATTCTATTACATACAATTCAGCCATAAACCGAGAGCCATACTGGGTTAGTAGTGACAAGTAACAGTTTGTTACTGGGAGGTGTCCAGACTGGCGCTGGCTGCGGCCTTGAATAGCATACACAATGTTTTATAGTGCAGGAGTACCAAGGTAATCCGTTTCCTGGAAAAAAATAGAAGCTATATTATATACTTCTCAGAGGCTACGGAGAACCCCATATACGTAGGCCAAGTGAGGGAGGGATGGGTAAGTGCAGGGATAGAAGGGGAAATGAAAGAAAGGGGGAGGAAAAAGAGGGAGAGCAAGGATGGACGTAGAGGAGGACGGGAGTGGGTAGGAAGAGAGAGAATGGAAGGCAGAAGAGGAGGTGAGAGCTGAAAGAGATGGAAGGTAAGGGAGGGAAGAAGGAAGGAAGGGGAAGAGGGAGGGAGAGAGAGAGAACGGGGGGAAGAGAGGAGGGAGGGAAGGCAGGTGTGTGCCACGTGTACCACACGTGTGCAGGGAAGCCACAGATCAACTTCCAGCTGGGGTCGGCGGCCACTGCTCTTATCTCACCTCCCTCCTAACAATATATTCAGGTGTCCCAGGCGGCAGCAAGGCTAGGTCAGAACATAACATTGAAAGCTTATTATTTTCCGACACCAGCTGTAAAGTACAGACCTAAAGGAAATAGTCAATTTTATTAAGTAATTTTATAACTCCAGTAGCTATTAGAAGTTGCCGCCGAAGTGGCTAGTTTACTGTGTACCTCATAACCATCCTGAGGCCTAGGAATTAGGACCCAAAAGGGTTACATCAGGATTTATATCTAGAGTTGTCTTATCTGTTACATACAAATTTAGAAATATTTTACTAGTATGTCTGGTATCTTATTTTATTAATAAGTTATCTCGACATATCACATACGTGTCTATCTCTATATTCATCAATAAGTGGACAATGATGTACGTAGTGTTCAGATAGTGACCACAGGGCTGGCCACAGTGCATTTAATTTGATTATCACCTGTCTGTTTGCCAAATTGCCAGAAGTACTTGTAACCAAACCTAAGTCTGGCTTGTGCAACATCAGTCAGTCTGTTCACATTGCAAGTTGCTCTGTCAATAAGTTCATGTTATGTAGTGAGTGATAGATCTACTCAGGCTTCTAACTGCATTCCCATACTTCTACTTATCAACCTTATCTTGAAGGAGTGATGGAATCCGTTAAAACTGTATTATATTAACTATCTTTTCTCTGATTTTATGTATACCTGGTTTCTGCAGAGAGCATGTTGTTGGAATCATTATGTGAGTCATGTGTAGCGATGACAGACTCAGTAATGATCAACAAGTCATGTTGATTGACTCAGCGTCGTAAATAAGCTTAGTGTCACTACGAGGGAAAACAAGAAAACAATTCAGTTTATAATGTAAAAGACCTACTGTTAATTCTTATGCCAAACTCAACGTAGTTGCTACAGTTTTTTAATGTAGGGAGGTGAGCACCAGAGTAGATGCAGTCCTGCTAGTAGACTCCTGCTTAGATCCATCACTGTATATAATGTATGGTATATTATAACTAACAGTTAAACGAGAAATTTATTGAACAGTTTCCTATGCAAGTTATTTAAAGAAAGCCGTCAACATGACTCACGAAATCGTAATGACACGATTGCAAACAAACCATACCACGGGTGGGGTTCGAACCCGCGGTATGGTTTATTTAAAGAAGGATTACTAGTGTTGCAGCAACCTGCTGGCAGGGTGAACACATCAGCTTGGTCCAGTCGTACACATATCTTAGCGTAGACTCACACTTCAACAAATCCATCGTACCATCATCCCGGCTACACACCCAACTACTGTATTAAAAAAAAAAAATCCTGAATTAAATAACACGTACTCTGAAATTCTTTCCAGGTGGCTGGTTAATTTTGAATTTACAAATACAAAAAAAGGCTTCAAAGAGAATGATTGTAAAAGAGCCGAGTGTAAGTTAGTGAGGCAAGATCTCTACTTCATCAGTCAATCATCATGTCCGATTACAAAAAAAAAATCCGGAAAATTATTTGCGGGTTATTTATTTAGTGAAAATTAATGTTAAGTTGATGGGACGATAGTGGAGAGTAGGACGAGTCTAGTTCCTTCCTTCCTGTATGTTGCGTGTACGCACCTAATTGTGGTTGCAGGGGTCGAGACTCAGCTCCTGGCTCCGCCTCTTCACTGATCGCTACTGGGTCCCCTCTCTCCCTGCTCCATGACCTTTATCATACCTCGTCTTAAAGCTATGTATGGTTAATGCCTCCACTACATCACTCGCTAGACTATTCCACTTCCTGATTATTCTATGGCTGAAGAAATACTTCCTAACATCCCTTTGATCATCTGAGTTTTCAACTTCAATTGTGACCCCTTGTTTCTGTGTCCCATCTCTGGAACATCCTGTCTCTATCTACCTTGTCTATTCCACGCAGTATTTTGTATGTCGTTATCATGCCTCCCCTAACCCTCCTTTCCTCCAGTGTTGTCAGGCCGATTTACCTTAACCTTTCTTCGTAGGACATTTCCCTTAGCTCTGGAACTAACTAATTTCTTAACGTGCTTGACCAGATGTGCGTTCCAAACTGGTGCTGCATACTCTAGTATGGGCCTGACGTACACGGTGTACAATGTGTGTGCTGGGAGGTGTGTGTGTTGGGTGTGTGTGTGTGTGATGGGAGGTGGGTTTGTGTGTGCTTAGAGGTGGGTGTGTGTGTGTGTACTTAGAGGTGGGTGTGTGTGTGCATAGAGGTGGGTGTGTGTGTGTGCTTAGAGATGGGTGGGTGTGTGTGTGCTTAGAGATGAGTGTGTGTGGGCTGAGAGATGGGTGTGTGTGTGCTTAGAGGTGGGTGTGTGTGTGTGTGTGTGCTTAGAGATGGGTGTGTGTGTGCTTAGAGGTGGGTGTGTGTGTGCTTAGAGGTGGGTGTGTGTGTGTGTGTGTGCTTAGAGATGGGTGTGTGTGGGCTGAGAGATGGTGTGTGTGTGCATAGAGGTGGGTGTGTGTGTGCTTAGAGATGGTGTGTGTGTGCTTAGAGATGGGTGTGTGTGGGCTGAGAGATGGGTGTGTGTGTGCTTAGAGGTGGGTGTGTGTGTGCTTAGAGATGAATGTGTGTGTGCTTAGAGGTGGGTGTGTGTGGGCTGAGAGATGGGTGTGTGTGTGCTTAGAGGTGGGTGTGTGTGTGCTTAGAGGTGGGTGTGTGTGGGCTGAGAGATGGGTGTGTGTGTGCTTAGAGGTGGGTGTGTGTGTGCTTAGAGGTGGGTGTGTGTGTGCTTAGAGGTGGGTGTGTGTGTGCTTAGAGGTGGGTGTGTGTGGGCTGAGAGATGGGTGTGTGTGTGCTTAGAGATGGGTGTGTGTGTGCTTAGAGGTGGGTGTGTGTGTGCTTAGAGGTGTGTGTGTGCTTAGAGATGGGTGTGTGTGTGCTTAGAGGTGGGTGTTGTGTGCTTAGAGGTGGGTGTGTGTGTGCTTAGAGGTGTGTGTGCTTAGAGATGGTGTGTGTGTGCTGAGAGATGGGTGTGTGTGTGCTTAGAGGTGTGTGTGTGGGCTGGGAGATGGGTGTGTGTGGGCTGAGAGATGGGTGTGTGTGGGCTGGAAGATGGGTGTGTGTGTGCTTAGAGGTGGGTGTGTGTGTGCTTAGAGATGGGTGTGTGTGTGCTTAGAGGTGGGTGTGTGTGGGCTGAGAGATGGGTGTGTGTGGGCTGAGAGATGGGTGTGTGTGTGCTTAGAGGTGGGTGTGTGTGTGCTTAGAGATGGGTGTGTGTGTGCTGAGAGATGGGTGTGTGTGTGCTTAGAGGTGGGTGTGTGTGGGCTGAGAGATGGGTGTGTGTGGGCTGAGAGATGGGTGTGTGTGCTTAGAGCTGGGTGTGTGTGTGCTTAGAGATGGGTGTGTGTGTGCTGAGAGATGGGTGTGTGTGTGCTTAGAGGTGGGTGTGTGTGTGCTTAGAGGTGGGTGTGTGTGTGCTTAGAGGTGGGTGTGTGTGGGCTGAGAGATGGGTATGTGTGTGCTTAGAGATGGGTGTGTGTGTGCTGAGAGGTGGGTGTGTGTGGGCTGAGAGATGGGTGTGTGTGCTTAGAGGTGGTGTGTGTGTGCTTAGAGATGGGTGTGTGTGTGCTTAGAGGTGGTGTGTGTGGGCTGAGAGATGGGTGTGTGTGTGCTTAGAGTTGGGTGTGTGTGTGCTTAGAGATGGGTGTGTGTGTGCTTAGAGGTGGGTGGGTGTGGGCTGAGAGATGGGTGTGTGTGTGTGCTTAGAGGTGGGTGGGTGTGTGCTTAGAGGTGGGTGTGTGTGGGCTGGGAGATGGGTGTGTGTGTGCTTAGAGGTGGGTGTGTGTGTGCTTAGAGATGGGTGTGTGTGTGCTTAGAGGTGGGTGTGTGTGGGCTGAGAGATGGGTGTGTGTGTGCTTAGAGGTGGGTGGGTGTGGGCTGAGAGATGGGTGTGTATGGGCTGAGAGATGGGTGTGTGTGGGCTGAGAGATGGGTGTGTGTGGGCTGGGAGATGGGTGGCTGCCTGGGAGAGGAGCCTCACCATACACACATATACAACCGTAGCTTCATTAATGCAAATTATCCCGCCGCTCATACGTCACACACACACACACACACACACACACACACAAGCCACACGCACAAAAAAATTTGATTCTGACGTGAGACACGCTCTGCCTATGGGAGAAAAAGTGTTCCTGAAGCAACAGCTCGTTTGTGCTTCCCCAGGCGTCTGTTTACTATGCAAGCTGCTCTCCTATCCCCCCTTCCCCTCTTTCCGCCACACCCCCGCCAACCCCACCAGAGGCTAAGCATTCTCCACCACTCGGACGTCCTCCTCTCCCCACCAAGTCATGGATAGTGTCGTCCAGATGAATTGATGCTAATGAGGTATGGAACTCCCGGTCTTGCCCTGTTGCACGCTTGATAGATGTGTGTGTGTGTGTGTGTGTGTGTGTGTGTGTGTGTGTGTGTGTGTGTGTGTGTGTGTGTGTGTGTGTGTGTGTGTGTGTGTGTGTGTGTGTGTGTGTGTGTGTGTGTGTGTGTGTGTGAATTCATTTAGCTACAAAGCTCTGTTCATAGTGTTCCGCCTTCAGTAGTTAATCTATCATACAACTGTTAACATTTTCAAATGTATTAATCACTTATTAACTGCCTTTTCTTGCAATTCTTTCCTTATTTCAAATCTCTGCAAAACAGTTCTTTCTACTCCTCTCAGCTCACCCTATTTTCCCAGTGAACAGCTGAGCCTACTGGCTCTACTTCCTAGTAATGGTGTTGACATGATCTTCACCTATTCCGTATTCTTTACCAAATCTTTTGAGTATCTAGTGTGTTGTGACCCTATCTACCCACGTCCTCCTAGTGTCGTGAGGTTCAGTTCGCACACTGTACCTCGGTAACTTTGGTTGTTTTGCTTTGTATAAGTCTCTGTCTATCCTCTTTATGCATTTAACGAGGTGAAGGCTCCACGCGAGTGCCGAGGATTCTAACACTGCTCTGATATACATCGTGTGAAGGGTCGGGAATTCTCATTTTATGTTCGCCAATGACATCTTCAGTTTGCTAAGTTAGCGAATGTCACTGTAAATCTGCTACTGAAGTACGCTTGAGGCGGTATTTATGGTATTGTGTTGTCACCTAGGTATCTCTCGTTGCTGGATTCCCCAAGCTGCTCTTCACCTATGTGCTATATTCCATGTCAGTATGTTTTCGGTCTATTAAAAATATACAAATGACAAATAATAAAAATTCTAGCCTTATGAAAGCATTTAGTAAAGTTGATCACAATCATCCTTCACCTTAAACGAGACCACAGGTCATGTGTCCTCCTTCATCAAGTCTTACCTTAATAATATATGCCGGCACCTTACCATAAGCAATATTAGTTCCAACACTACCACTACACACTGTAGTACACAAGACAGTGTCCAGGTTCACCACTACACACTGTAGTACACAAGACAGTGTCCAGGTTCACCACTACACACTGTAGTACACAAGACAGTGTCCAGGTTCACTACTACACATTGTAGTACACAAGACAGTGTCCAGGTTCACTACTACACACTGTAGTACACAAGACAGTGTCCAGGTTCACTACTACACACTGTAGTACACAAGACAGTGTCCAGGTTCACCACTACACACTGTAGTACACAAGACAGTGTCCAGGTTCACTACTACACATTGTAGTACACAAGACAGTGTCCAGGTTCACTACTACACACTGTAGTACAC
Source organism: Cherax destructor (assembly GCA_009830355.1). Classification (NCBI taxonomy): domain Eukaryota; kingdom Metazoa; phylum Arthropoda; class Malacostraca; order Decapoda; family Parastacidae; genus Cherax; species Cherax destructor. The sequence goes on from WNWK01005945.1 coordinate 73,199, forward strand.
AAGACAGTGTCCAGGTTCACTACTACACACTGTAGTACACAAGACAGTGTCCAGGTTCACCACTACACACTGTAGTACACAAGACAGTGTCAAGGTTCACCACTACACACTGTAGTACACAAGACAGTGTCAAGGTTCACCACTACACACTGTAGTACACAATGTATTAATCACTTATTAAAACTAAAGTCTTCCCAGGGACTCAAAATAAGTGGCAAATTGAGACTTGCTGGACCCAGTAACAACACAAACTTTTAACTAAACAAAGCACACCAACTCTAAAAGTTTGAAGCCAATCAGAAGAGACGTTTTCCAGTGATCAAAGGAATCCAACTATTCCAAGTTTCCTTTTAACCACATTATTACACTGGTAAATACGTACCAATATAGCGTAACATCACAGGTTACACTCCCTCTCATAGGATGCATCAAACATAAAGAATTGATGACGTTCAGATGAGACATAGTTGAAATATTTCATAGAAAATACTGGAACAACATTTTAAGAATAATGGAAAATTTGCACCTGCACATTCCAATAACAATGACAAATTTCTTCTAAAGAGAATACATCAGTATTAAAAATTTGAAACCGATCAGAAGAAGCTTTCTCAAGGTATCGCACGAAAACCAAAACCTTGAGTGATGTATGTAGCATTGATGGGAGGGCACCACATGTACGGGGCAATAGCTGCTTGAAACTTTCTCTATTTATAATACACAAGTGATGAAAAATTGAAGCCGATTGAATGAGGCGTTGTCAAGTTGCAAACGAAAACCTTGGTGGAAGGGGAAGAAATAAATCGGCCAGCCATAATAGGGCAGCCCCTTCAACCATAGAGTACCTAACACCTCAGACATAACAGGGCAGCCCCTTAAACCATAGAGTACCTAACACCTCAGACATAATAGGGCAGCCCCTTAAACCATAGAGTACCTAACACCTCAGACATAATAGGGCAGCCCCTTAAACCATAGAGTACCTAACACCTTAGACATAATAGGGCAGCCCCCTCAACCATAGAGTACCTAATACCTCAGACATAATAGGGCAGCCCCCTCATCCATAGAGTACCTAACACCTCAGACATAATAGGGCAGCCCCTTCAACCACAGAGTACCTAACACCTCAGACATAATAGGGCAGCCCCCTCAACCATAGAGTACCTAACACCTCAGACATAATAGAGCAGCCCCTCAACCATAGAGTACCTAACACCTCAGACATAATAGAGCAGCCCCTCAACCATAGAGTACCTAACACCTCAGACATAATAGAGCAACCCCTCAACCATAGAGTACCTAACACCTCAGACATAAGATTCACCTTGGAGAGCTGAGCTCTACAAGGTGAATCAGACCGACATGTCGTGGTAAGCTGAGCTCTCCTGTGTGTGGGTTATGTGTGTATAGAACAGGTTTCCGTTTCAATTTAATATTTTTTTTATTATTATTAACACATCGGTAGTTTCCCACCAAGGCAGGGTGGCCCGAAAAAGAAAAACTTTCATCATCATTCACTCCATCACTGTCTTGCCAGAGTCATGCTTACACTACAGTTATAAAACTGCAACATTTAACATCCCTCCTTCAGAGTGCAGACACTGTACTTCCCATCTACAGGACTCAAGTCCGGCCTGCCGTTTTCCCTGAATCCCTTCATAAATGTTACCTTGCTCACACTCCAACAGCACATCAAGTCCTAAAAACCATTTGTCTCCAATCGCTCCTAACACGCTCACGCATGCTTGCTGGAAGTCCAAGCCCCTCACATAGAAAACCTCCTTTACCCCCTACCTCCAACCTTTCCAAGGGCGACCCCTACCCCGCCTTCCCTCCACTACAGATTTATACACTTTCGAAGTCATTCTATTTCGCTCTATTCTCTCTACATGTCCGAACCACCTCAACAACCCCTCCTCAGCCCTCTGGATAATAGTTTTGGTAATCCCGCACCTTCTCCCAATCTCCATTCTCTGCATTATATTCACACCGCACATTGCCCTCAGACATGACATCTCCACTGCCTCCAGCCTTCTCCTTGTTACAACATTCATACTCTCATACATTCCCCTCTTTGCTTTCATGGATAAAGTTCTTTGTCTCCACAAACTCCTCAGTGCACAACTCACCTTTTTTCCCTCATCAATCCTATGATTCACCTCATCCTTCATAGACCCATCTGCTGACACCTCCACTCCTAAATATCTGAACACATTCACCTCCTCCATACTCTCTCCCTCCAATCTGATATCCAGTCTTTCGCTACCTAATTTTTTGTTGTCCTCATCACCTTACTCTTTCCTATATTCACTTTCAATTTCCTTCTTTTACATACCCTACCAAACTCATCCACCAATCTCTGCAACTTCTGACTCACGAAATCGTAAAGACACGATTGCAAACAAACCATACCACGGGTGGGGTTAGAACCCGCGATCAGAGAGTCTCAAAACTCTAGACCGTCGCGTTAGCCACTGGCCACTGGAGTTTTGAGACTGATCCCGGGTTCTAACCCCATCCGTGGTATGGTCTGAAACTTCTCTTCAGAATCTCCCAGAAGCACAGTGTCATCAGCAAAGAGCAACTGTGACAACTCCCACTTTATGTTAGATTCTTTATCTTTTAACCCCACACCTCTTGCCAACACCCAAGCATTCACGTCTCTTACAACCCCATCTAAAAAATATATTGAACAACTATGGTGACATCACTCATCCTTGCCTAAGGCCTACTTTTAATGGGAAACAATCTCCTAGATATAAAATCGACAGTTTTTCCCTTATAGTGAACGTCGATACATGTAGTCTTAGTTAATTAAACTGTACTGAGCTCAACATCACCATTGCTATTACGTCGTCTCTGTGATTGGTTAAGTAGTTTTAATCTTAGTTTACCTCACTCTCAAGTATTTTGCATGGTGACCGGATTTTCTTCAGTGGTGAGAAGCAAACTGTTATCAAGATTTTTATTGATGTTATCTTCATTATTATTATTATTATTATTATTATTATTATTATTATTATTATTATTATTATTATTATTATTATTATTATTATTATTATTATTATAGCTAGTAATAGTAGTAGCATCAGTAGTAGTAGCCGTAATAGCATTAGTAATAATAGTAGCATCAGTAATAGTAGCATCAGTAGTAGTATAGTGATAGCGTCAGTAGTAGTAGTAGCATCAGTAGTAATAGTAGTAGAAGTAGTAATATTACTAGTAGTAGCAGAAACATCAGTAGTAGTTGTTGTAACAGCGGTAGTAGCATCATTAGTAGTAGCATAAGTAGCAGTAGCAACAGCATCGGTAGCAGTAGTAGTAGTTGTTGTTGTTGTTGTTGTTGCAGCAGTAGTATTAGTAGTCAATTAATAAATCATCTTGTTATATTCCGCACAACACAGAACACCACACAACACAGAGCACCACACAACACAGAGCACCACACAACACAGAGCACCACACAACACAGAGCACCACACAACACAGAGCACCACACAACACAGAACACCACACAACACAGAGCACCACACAACACAGAGCACCACACAACACAGAGCACCACACAACACAGAGCACCACACAACACAGAGCACCACACAACACAGAGCACCACACAACACAGAGCACCACACAACAAAGAGCACCACACAACACAGAGCACCACACAGGCACCACACAACACAGAGCACCACACAACACAGAGACCACACAACACAGAGCACCACACAACACAGAGCACCACACAACACAGAGCACCACACAACAAGAGCACCACACAACAAAGAGCACCACACAACACAGAGCACCACACAACACAGAGCACCACACAACAAGAGCACCACACAACACAGAGCACCACACAACACAGAGCACCACACAACAACAGAGCACCACACAACACAGAGCACCACACAACAAGAGCACCACACAAAACAGAGCACACACAACACAGAGCACCACACAACACAGAGCACCACACAACACAGAGCACCACACAACACAGAGCACCACACAACACAGAGCACCACACAACACAGAGCACCACACAACACAGAGCACCACACAACACAGAGCACCACACAACACAGAGCACCACACAACACAGAGCACCCACACACAGAGCACCACACAACACAGAGCACCACACAACACAGAGCACCACACAACACAGAGCACCACACAACACAGAGCACCACACAACACAGAGCACCGCACCACACAGAGGCACCACACAACACAGAGACCACACAACACAGAGCACCACACAACACAGAGCACCACACAACACAGAGCACCACACACACAGGAGCACCACACAACACAGAGCACCACACAACACAGAGCACCACACAACACAGAGCACCACACAACACAGAGCACCACACAACACAGAGCACCACACACACAGAGCACCACACAACACAGAGCACCACACAACACAGAGCATCACACAACACAGAGCACCACACAACACAGAGCACCACACAACACAGAGCACCACACAACACAGAGCACCACACAACACAGAGCACCACACAACACAGAGCACCACACAACAAAGAGCATCACACAACACAGAGCACCACACAACACAGAGCACCACACAACACAGAGCACCACACAACATAGAACACCACAACACAGAGCACCACACAACACAGAGCACCTCATAACACAGAGCACCACACAACACAGAGCACCACACAACACAGAGCACCACACAACACAGAGCACCACACAACAGAGCACACACAACACAGAGCACCACACAACACAGAGCACCACACAACACAGAGCACCACACAACACAGGCACCACCACACAGACACCACAAAGACACCACACAACACAGAGCACCACACAACACAGAGCACCACACAACACAGAGCACCACACAACACAGAACACCACACAACACAGAGCACCACACAACACAGAGCACCACAAAACACCACACAACATAGAACACCACACAACACAGAGCACCACACAACACAGAACACCACACAACACAGAACACCACACAACACAGAGCACCACACAACACAGAGCACCACACAACACAGAGCACCACACAACACAGAGCACCACACAACACAGAACACCACACAACACAGAGCACCACACAACACAGAACACCACACAACACAGAGCACCACACAACACAGAGCACAAACCACACAACAAGACACCACACAACACAGAGCACCACACAAACAACACCACACAACACAGAACACCACACAACACAGAACCACCAACAAGACACCACACAACACAGAACACCACACAACACAGAACACCACACATCACAGAGCACCACACAACACAGAACACCACACAACACAGAACACCACACAACACAGAACACCACACCATCACGTCTCCTGATCTCAATAATCCAGCATCCAACTTATCCTGGGGTCATTATTTCAAAAAATACCGTCAGATAATTTTAATCATAATTTTTTTAAGAAAATTTAAACAAATTTATAGAAATATAAAAACTTAATTGAGAAATGAGGAAAGAGCTTTTGTCAATTAGATTATATTATATTGACGTAAACTTTTTTTAGGGAATTCATTCTAGACTTCATTACATCCAAATTTGTTTAAAAATTGTTTAAATGGGTCAATAAGATTACGAAATACTGAATTTTTATTAGTTAATGATTTGAAACATCTAAGGTGTAAAAAGGCGGCATAGTGTTTGAAAACATGTCCTGTTCATGTACAGCATCATGACCACTACTGGCAGTGGGTAACCTCAACATGTACAACATCATGACCACTACTGACAGTGGGTAACCTCAACATGTACAGCATAATGACCACTACTGGCAGTGGGTAACCTCAACATGTACAGCATCATGACCACTACTGGCAGTGGGTAACCTCAACATGTACAGCATCATGACCACTACTGACAGTGGGTAACCTCAACATGTACAACATCATGACCACTACTGGCAGTGGGTAACCTCAACATGTACAGCATCATGACCACTACTGGCAGTGGGTAACCTCAACATGTACATCATCATGACCACTACTGGCAGTGGGTAACCTCAACATGTACATCATCATGACCACTACTGGCAGTGGGTAACCTCAACATGTACAGCATAATGACCACTACTGGCAGTGGGTAACCTCAACATGTACAGCATAATGACCACTACTGGCAGTGGGTAACCTCAACATGTACAGCATCATGACCACTACTGGCAGTGGGTAACCTCAACATGTACAGCATCATGACCACTACTGGCAGTGGGTAACCTCAACATGTACATCATCATGACCACTACTGGCAGTGGGTAACCTCAACATGTACAGCATAATGACCACTACTGGCAGTGGGTAACCTCAACATGTACAGCATAATGACCACTACTGGCAGTGGGTAACCTCAACATGTACATCATCATGACCACTACTGGCAGTGGGTAACCTCAACATGTCATCATCATGACCACTACTGGCAGTGGGTAACCTCAACATGTACAGCATAATGACCACTACTGGCAGTGGGTAACCTCAACATGTACAGCATCATGACCACTACTGGCAGTGGGTAACCTCAACATGTACATCATCATGACCACTACTGGCAGTGGGTAACCTCAACATGTACAGCATAATGACCACTACTGGCAGTGGGTAACCTCAACATGTACAGCATAATGACCACTACTGGCAGTGGGTAACCTCAACATGTACAGTATCATGACCACTACTGGCAGTGGGTAACCTCAACATGTACAGCATCATGACCACTACTGGCAGTGGGTACGTACCAGGGTACTGTTAATAATGCCCCTCACGTGGTACGTACCAGGGTACTGTTAATAATGTCCCTCACGTGGTACGTACCAGGGTACTGTTAATAATGCCCCTCACGTGGTACGTACCAGGGTACTGTTAATAATGTCCCTCACGTGGTACGTACCAGGGTACTGTTAATAATGCCCCTCACGTGGTACGTACCAGGGTACTGTTAATAATGCCCCACACGTGGTACGTACCAGGGTACTGTTAATAATGCCCCTCACGTGGTACGTACCAGGGTACTGTTAATAATGTCCCTCACGTGGTACGTACCAGGGTACTGTTAATAATGCCCCTCACGTGGTACGTACCAGGGTACTGTTAATAATGTCCCTCACGTGGTACGTACCAGGGTACTGTTAATAATGCCCCTCACGTGGTACGTACCAGAGTACTGTTAATAATGTCCCTCACGTCGTACGTACCAGGGTACTGTTAATAATGCCCCACACGTGGTACGTACCAGGTACTGTTAATAATGTCCCTCACGTGGTACGTACCAGGGTACTATTAATAATGCCCCTCACGTGGTACGTACCAGAGTACTGTTAATAATGTCCCTCACGTCGTACGTACCAGGGTACTGTTAATAATGCCCCACTAGCTGCAACTGTTTAGATGGCTTAGATAAGAGCAACAGGTGAGTGGGTGGTGGTCGAGGGGGAAGGCAGAGCAGGTGGGCGGAAGAGGGCAGCGGCCTGCAGCAGGTGAGGGGTCCTGATCACTGCCTTATAACCTCAGGCACAGGCACAGTCCCAGCCAGTATCCTGCCCGACCTCCATTGTGTAAGGTTTCCAGCGCTATCACCTCCTCGCCGGAGCCGCCATGTTGGAAACCTCCAGCTGATGCCAGACCAGTACGTCATCATACGCCATTGTTGATGACACTGCGTCTCACCTGAGGAAGAGCCAAGTAAGCAATTCAATGCCATTGTTGCGGTGCCACGTCGCGCTGAAGAGAGGTGCATAGGGGCCTGGCGCCGCGCCACCATCACTTGTTTCCCAGCCAGCGTCAACACTTGCGCCTCGCTGCTTTCACTTGTTCCCCAGCGACCATCAACACAAGTGCCTGGCACCAGACCGGCACGCTTGGCACCACGCTCCTCTCATCAACACTCTTACCATCCTCAACTGTAAGTTCTACTCTTGGTTTGTGGCAATACTTCGCCTAGAATGGTTCATATTTCCTTGTTAGGTGTTGGTTGTGGTTTATCTATCAGTGTGTAAAACAAGAGAGTCGTGCCACGGTCTTGGTCACATAACGACCTTTACTGGTTAAGCATCAGTTGTTCTACCCCAGTGACCTTTTACACCCCTTCATAACAACAGAGAATTACTGCCTAACAGCGGATGACACTGGTGAATACAATGTTTCTTGAATACAATGTTTCGCCCATGGCAGGCTTTATTTATTATGATACTTGTTAAAGCCCAATCTTGGGCTGAACGTTGTATTAAAAGAATGCTCTGTTACCAATGTATTTATTTCCACTTGTCTGCTTCTACCACTGTCTAACTACCTAATTGTCGTAAGATATATTTCACTGACTAGGCAGTTGTTTCCCTCTACTGCGGTACTGCAGTGTCACAACCGGAGAACCGGTTCGATAAGATCTTTGTAAACATCTATCTGAAGGTAATTCAGGGACTAAATCAGGACGACCAGGCGATCACGAATTATCCAGGTGGTAGTCTTAGTACTAGTGGTAATTACTGGTATGTGTATTGACTTACCTTTCACCTATAGAATTAAATAGCCAGATACGTTAATTCTGTCCATTATGGAACCATTGCATCCACTTCGGGCCGGTAGTGTCGCCGAAGGAACGGAAATTGAAGTGAAATTGAGCTCATTTGTAGAGCGTTCCGTTCACAACCGAAGGGATTGCAAGTTCGACTGCTGACCTAGCCGAGACGTACGGCCAACTTTCCTAGTGTCTATGGACAAAGACAAACATGTACAGTTATGACATCTTGTCTGTATCGCCATACTTTGTACAACCCGCTTACCTCACCCCTGATGTCCCTTATCACCTGTCAGTAAACAGGTACCTAGATGTTGTGCGTTACATTTTAAGGAAGAGGACTGAAGGGCCCCAATGTAAATAATCCACCTGGGTTAATACGAAGAGAGCCTTCTACACTACCCCAGTCTTTACTAATAGGCCGAATTAGAGGTAGCTAGTACGTAGCCAATCGTCAGTACATAGGCTGTATAATGAGCATGGGGTCTACTGGTTCTGCTTCTCCCATGCACTCTCATATACAAAATTGGTAAGTAATGGATCCAAGTGGTGTTCCGTAGACAATACTAAAGAAAAACACGCTGAATAAAACAAGCTTTTATTGATACAACATTTCGCTCTATGTAGAGCTTTATCAGGTCATCAGAGCAAAACGCTGTCCCAATAAGAGCCTGTTCTGCCACGTTTGTCTTCAGTATTGTGTGCTGGAAGCCACTTAATGCCTGAGACACTGAAGGAGGGCAGCTAAGATGCCGAACTCCTGTGTTCACATACTTACGCATTCCACATTGTTTAATTCATTAAAGAGGCCTTTTTCGCATTCATCACTGCTAATTTATGTAAGACGAGTCACTTGAACGGTAATTTAATATATCAAACAGGAGTAACGAAGTCCAGTTACCCTCCTGAGGGCTCTATCTTAGAACATGTTCACGCTTCTGGTTGTTTATATCAGCTCTTCAGAGTGTGGGTCCGAGTCGGGGAGGCGATGGTCCATACATACATCCTCAGGTAATTGGAAACCTTCTTCCATTACTCTTAAATTTATACACCTCTTTATTAACATACCTGGCCCATTGTATCTAGATTACTAAATCAGCGAAACAACACCTCTTCCGTCATATTTCTTCTCTCATTCTCTTAATATTCAGAATATAAATTAATTTCAAACTCCTGTTCCCGTGCCTCCAGCCTCCTCATCCTGCAGCGTTCAAAGACAGTGCCTCCCTCACACATATACACAAATGTTAGAACACCTTTGCTGTTTTTACTTCAGCTTTCATAAACTTATCAGTCGACACACATACTCCCAGATTTGTAAATGCAGTAACTTCCTAATAATCTTATATGCAGTCTCTTAATTTCACTACATTTTCATACTCTCACCAACTTGCTCTTATCTGTGTTTATCTCCAGCTTTCTTCCTTTACACATTGTTTCAAAGTTCTCCACCAATTTCTGCAATCTCTTTTTTGAATAGCCTAAAAACAATGTGTCACTAGCATAGAACAATTGCAACAACTGTCACTTTATAGCTGATTCACTACTATTGAAAACCCGCAACACTACACAACACTGTAGCTTTCGCAACACCATCTACCAGCACATCAAACAACTGCTTCAAGGAGCGCATCACTCTCTAAGGTTCACTTTTACTATTTTTTTTATTTTTCTCTACAATATACCCGAGCCTCAATTTAATCATAGGAGCTCTTTACAGATTTTAACAACTTACCACATATTCTGTTGCAACGCCAACCTTAATGATCCATAAAATAAGGATTAAAGTAATCTCTCAGCATATATACGCAGAGAGAAATACATCCTTCAGGGTATATATATCCTGTGACTTTTTTCAAATTCGGAAGTGCAATATAAAGCTCCTTTTCTTTATCAATGCAATGGTCACTTACCAGCTTTAATAAACCTGTAATGAAAACATCAACATTTCTTTCTTAAATTTTATTGCAGTCCACCTCTCTGTTGTCCCTCTGATGACAACAGTTGTGCAGTGCACCTTGCTCAGTCTCATCAATATTATACAACTATTCTACGACAAGTAACTTCCCACCTGATGGCCACAAGAAACAGAAAGGTAAAATTAGTAATAAATTAATATGCGATACGAAGTTTATATCTAATACTAATACTAATACTGAGACTCACATATGTGTATATATATATATATATATATATATATATATATGTCGTGCCGATTAGGTAAAACTTGCGATTTTGGCTTAAATAGCAACGCTCATCTTGCCATATAAGACAAGTGAAAATTTGTGTATGCAATAATTTCGCCAAAATCATTCTGAACATAACGAAAAAAATATATTTCATTGTGTTTGTTTATTATTAAATTAATGTTAACGTATCTAAAATATATTTAGTTGGGTTAGGCTAAATTAAATTGCGCTTGTTGTAATAAGGTTAGGTAGGTTTTCAAAGTTTCTCTTGGTACAAAATTATAAATTCTTACATTAACATAAATGAAAAAAATATATCTTTAAACGTATAAGAGAAAATTTTAGAAAGGACTTAATTTTAGATGAGTTCTTGCTAATTGACCAGTTTTACCTAATCGGCACGACATATATATATATATATATATATATATATATATATATATATATATATATATATATATAATTTTTATTTAATTATTATTCTCTTTCTCGTTACTTTTCTTATTACACAGAGAAACTGCACATGCTGTCTGCCACTCCTTAGATAACTTCCATCAATTCATGTTTTTTTAAACCCACTGGTCCTCTCCCACAGAAGGAGGATGACCCCTCTCCAAAAAAAAAAAAAATAGGAAACACATTCGCTGTCATTTGTGCCATCGCCGTCTTGCTAGGAGCCTGCAACATTATTCCAAAATTCTAATTCCCATTTGCCTTCAGGACGTCTGAGCTACGTTGATGCCAGTATCACCCTCCTCGCTGCCTCGACCACTCCCTTCCTGCTCCACCTCGTAAGCGGAGTCGAAGGAGTGTTGGTAAAGGATAGTGAATTGGATGGAGGGATTCCTACAGCATGTCTCTTCTCACTCCATTACGCTCCTAGCGAGACAGAAGAGACGTAACTCAGCGTTTCGTTTTATTCTGTAAACCTGAAAAAGGTTTGAGTTTTGTCAAATGTCCATAAGATTCCCTGGGGTCCATGATGCTTGTTGGTGCGTTGATCAGGAGCTGTTGCTGTGGAACACAGCCCTGTGCTGCGGTAGTGATGCTGTCAGACAGTACTTGTGGCAGTGATACAGCCAGGCCGTGCCACAAACAGTGACCAGGGAGGTACCGTCGCCGGACGCTCAACAGCAGTGGCTGGTGACGTCAATGCAAAACAAATAATGATCCAATTGTATAATGGTGACTAGTTATTATAGTTCTTAAATTAATGATGTTTATAAATTATTATTATTAGTAGTAGTAGTAGTAGTAGTATTGTTGCTGTTATTATTATTATTATTTTTTATTAACACATCGGCCGTTTCCCACTAAGGCAGGGTGGCCCGTAAAAGAAAACTCATCATCATTCACTCCATCACTGTCTTGCCAGAGGCGTGCTTACACTACAGTTATATAACTGCAACATTAACACCCCTCCTTCAGAGTGCAGACACTGTACTTCCCCATCTCCAGGACTCAAGTCCGGCCTGCCGGTTTCCCTGAATCCCTTCATAAATGTTACCTTGCTCACACTCCAACAGCACGTCAAGCCCTAAAAACCATTTGTCTCCATTCACTCCTATCAAATACGCTCACGCATGCTTGCTGGAAGTCTAAGCCCCTCGCACACAAAACCTCCTTTACCCCCTCCCTCGAACTTTTCCTAGGCCGACCCCTACCCCGCCTTCCCTCCACTACAGATTTATACACTCTCGAAGTCATTCTATTTTGTTCCATCCTCTCTATGTATCCGAACCACCTCAACAACCCTTCCTCAGCCCTCTGGATAATAGTTTTGGTAATCAATCACCTCCTCCTAATTTCCAAAGTACGAATTATCTGCATTATATTCATACCATTATATTGCCCTCAGACATGACATCTCCACTGCCTCCAGCCTTCTCCTTGTTGCAACATTCACCACTCATGCTTCATACCCATATAAGAGTGTTGGTATAACTATACTCTCATACATTCCCCTCATTGCTTCCATGGACAAAGTTCTTTCTCTCCTCAGTGCACCACTCACCCTTTTTCCCTCATCAATTCTATGATTCACTTCATCCTTCATAGACCCATCTGTTGACACGTCCACTCCCAAATATCTGAATACATTCACCTCCTCCATACTCTCTCCCTCCAATCTGGTATCCAATCTTTCGTCACATAATTTTTTTGTTATCATCATTACCTTACTTTTTCCTACATTCACTTTAAAATTTCTTCTCTTACATACCCTACCAAACTCATCCACCAACCTCTGCAACTTCTCTTCTGAATCTCCCAAAAGCACAGTGTCATCAGCAAAGAGCAACAAAGAGCAACTGTGACACCTCCCACTTTGTGCAAGATTCTTTATCTTTTTACCCAACACCTCTTGCCAATACCCGAGCATTCACTTCTCTTACCACCCCATCTATAAATATATTGAACAACCATGGTGACATCACACATCCTTGTCAAAGGCCTGCTTTTACTGGGAAATTCTCCTACATACTCTAACCTGAGCCTCAATACCCTCATAAAAACTCTTCACTGCTTTCAGTAACCTACATCCTATTCCATACACCTGCAACATCTGCCACATTGCATCCCTATCCACCCTGTCATACGCCTTCTCCAAATACATAAATGCCACAAAAACCTCTTTACCCTTACCTAAATACTGTTCACCTATATGTTTCACTGTAAACACTTGGTCTACACACCCCTTATCTTTCCTGAAACCTCCTTGTTCATCTGCTATCCTACTCTCCGTCTTACTCTTAATTCTTTCAATAATAACTCTACCATACACTTTACCAGGTACACTCAACAGACTTATTTCCCTATAATTTTTGCACTCTCTTTTGTTCCCTTTGCCTTTATACAAAGGAACTATACACGCTCTCGGCCAGTCCCTAGGTACCTTACCCTCTTCCATATATTTATTAAATAATAGCACCAACCACTCCAAAACTATATCCCCACCTGCTTTTTAACGTTTCTATCTTTATCACATCAATCCCAGCTGCCTTACCCCCTTTCATTCTACCCACTGCCTCACGAAAAAAACCCACACTCACAACTGGCTCTTCCACACTTCTACAAGATGTTATTCCTCATTGCCCTATACACGAAATCACAGCTTCCCTGTCTTCATCAACATTATTATTATTATTATTATTATTATTATTGTTGTTGTTGTTTGTTATTATTATTATTATTGTTGTTGTTTTGTTATTATTATTATTATTATTATTATTATTATTATTATTATTATTATTATTATTATTATTATTATCATTATTATAATTGTTTTTGTTGTTATTAATATTTTTATTATTATTATTATTGTTTTTTTAGAGTTTTTCTGCCATGCCCTTCTAGTGTGCACGGTGCACACCGCCTCCGTCGATATCCTCCGCCGTGTGCACGGTGCACAACACCTGCACACCCAGCACACTTGTACAGCAGCTAGTACACCCGTGTACATCCATACTAACACCTGCTACACTTGCACACACGCACACACACACACAGAGTGAAGAGGCGAAGCCAGGAGCTGAGTCTCGACCCATGCAACAACAATTAGGTAAGTACAATTAGGTGAGTACAATTAGGTGAGTACATACACACATACACACACACACACACACACACACACACACACATATATATATATATATATATATAGTGTGTGTGTGTGTCTATTAAGTAATAATTTTGTGAGTCAGATTTTTTCTCTTCAGGCTCCTGTGACCCACGTAACCCTCCCCCCCCAGCCTCGTATCGTCACACCTGTGTGGATCAATCTCATCTCTCTCTCTCTCTCTCTCTCTCTTTCTCCTCTCTAGCCTTCCTTCTTCACATGTGCTTCGAAACTTTCAATCACAACTTAGAATTAATTTAGACTTTTACCTAGACTTAGATTATAGCGGAGTTACCAGTTAAGTAGCTGTTGAAGTTCAAACCCGGTGAGTGTAATGTAAGGGAAATGGAAGCTGAAAAGGGAAGAACTGAGGCAATATGTTAACACACACACACACACACACACACACACACACACACACACACACATACAAACACACACACACACACACACACACACACACCGTCGTATACTTGAACCTATATTTTTTCAGACGTTTGAGACGTAGAGAAGAACTCTTATCCTGATATCACGTCAACCATCCCAGGGCCACGTCAACCATCCCAGGTACATGTTAACCATCCCTGATACCACGTCAACCATCCCAGGTCCACGTCAACCATCCCAGGTACATGCCAACCATCCCAGGTCCACGTCAACCATCCCAGGTACATGTCAACCATCCCAGGTCCACGTCAACCATCCCGGGTACATGTCAACCATCCCAGATCCACGTCAACCATCCCAGGTTCACGTCAACCATCCCAGATCCACGTCAACCATCTCAGGTACATGTCAACCATCCCAGATCCACGTCAACCATCCCAGATCCACGTCAACTATCCCAGATCCACGTCAACCATCCCAGGTCCACGTCAACCATCCCAGGTCCACGTCAACCATCTCAGGTACATGTCAACCATCCCAGATCCACTTCAACCATCTCAGGTACATGTCAAATATCCCAGATCCACGTCAACTATCTCAGGTACATGTCAACCATCCCAGATCCACGTCAACCATCCCAGATCCACGTCAACCATCCCAGGTACATGTCAACCATCCCAGATCCACGTCAACCATCTCAGGTTCATGTCAACCATCCCAGGTCCACATCAACCATCCCAGGTCCACGTCAACTATCCCAGATCCACGTCAACCATCCCAGGTCTACATCAACCATCCCAGGTCTACGTCAACCTTCCCAGGACCACGTCAATTATCCTAGGTCCACGTCAAAAATCTCAGGTCCATGTCAACTATCCAATGTCCACGCCAACCATCCCAGGTCCACGCCAACCATCCCAGGTCCACGTCAACTATCCCAGATTCACGTCAACCATCCCAGGTCCACGTCAACTATCCCAGGTCTTCGTCAACCATCCCAGGTCTACGTCAACCATCCCAGGTCCACGTCAACTATCCCAGGTCCACGCCAACCATCCCAGGCCCACGTCAACCATCCCAGGTCCACGTCAACCATCCCAGGTCCACGTCACCATCCAGGTCACGTCAACCATCCCAGGTCCACGTCAACCATTCCAGGTCCACGTCAACCATCCCAGGTCCACGTCAATCATCCCAGGTTCACGTCAACCATCCCAGGTCCACGTCAACCATCCCAGGTCCACGTCAATCATCCCAGGTTCACGTCAACCATCCCAGGTCCACGTCAACCATCCCAGGTCCACGTCAACCATCCCAGGTCCACGTCAATCATCCCAGGTTCACGTCAATCATCCCAGGCCCACGTCAACCATCCCAGGTTCACGTCAATCATCCCAGGTCCACGTCAACCATCCCAGGTTCACGTCAATCATCCCAGGTTCACGTCAACCATCCCAGGTCCACGTCAACCATCCCAGGTCCACGTCAATCATCCAGGTTCACGTCAACCATCCCAGGTCACGTCAACCATCCCAGGTCACGTCAACCATCCCAGGTCCACGTCAACCATCCCAGGTTCACGTCAATCATCCCAGGTCCACGTCAACCATCCCAGGTCCACGTCAATCATCCCAGGTTCACGTCAATCATCCCAGGCCCACGTCAACCATCCCAGGCCCACGTCAACCATCCCAGGTTCACGTCAACTATCCCAGGTCTACGTCAACCATCCCAGGTCCACGTCAATCATCCCAGGTTCATGTCATCGTCCGAGGGTGCCAACAATCATCATCTGAGGGTGTCAACAATCATCATCCGAGGGTGTCAACAATCATCATCTGAGGGTGTCAACAATCATCATCCGAGGGTGTCAACAATCATCATCTGAGGGTGTCAACAATCATCATCTGAGGGTGTCAACAATCATCATCTGAGGGTGTCAACAATCATCATCTGAGGGTGTCAACAATCATCATCTGAGGTGTCAACAATCATCATCTGAGGGTGTCAACAATCATCATCGAGGGTGTCACAATCATCATCTGAGGGTGTCAACAATCATCATCGAGGGTGTCAACAATCATCATCTGAGGGTGTCAACAATCATCATCTGAGGTGTCAACAATCATCATCTGAGGGTGTCAACAATCATCATCTGAGGGTGTCAACAATCATCATCTGAGGGTGTCAACAATCATCATCTGAGGGTGTCAACAATCATCATCTGAGGGTGTCAACAATCATCATCCGAGGGTGTCAACAATCATCATCTGAGGGTGTCAACAATCATCATCTGAGGGTGTCAACAATCATCATCTGAGGGTGTCAACAATCATCATCTGAGGGTGTCAACAATCATCATCTGAGGGTGCAACAATCATCATCTGAGGTGTCAACAATCATCATCTGAGGGTGTCAACAATCATCATCTGAGGGTGTCAACAATCATCATCTGAGGGTGTCAACAATCATCATCTGAGGGTGTCAACAATGCATCATCTGAGGGTGTCAACAATCATCATCTGAGGGTGTCACAATCATCATCTGAGGGTGTCAACAATCATCATCCGAGGTGTCAACAATCATCATCTGAGGTGTCAACAATCATCATCCGAGGGTGTCAACAATCATCATCTGAGGGTGTCAACAATCATCATCTGAGGGTGTCAACAATCATCATCTGAGGGTGCCAACAATCATCATCTGAGGGTGTCAACAATCATCATCTGAGGGTGTCAACAATCATCATCTGAGGGTGTCAACAATCATCATCTGAGGGTGTCAACAATCATCATCCGAGGGTGTCAACAATCATCATCCGAGGGTATCAACAATCCTCATCCGATGGGGTGTCAATAATCATCATGGGTGTCAACAATCATCATCCGAGGGTGTCAACAATCATCATCCGAGGGTGTCAACAATCATCATCCGAGGGTGTCAACAATCATCATCCGAGGGTGTCAACAATCATCATCCGAGGGTGTCAACAATTTTCATCCGAGGGTGTCACAATCATCACCTGAGGGTGTCAATCATCATCCGAGGGTGTCAACAATAATCATCCGAGGGTGTCAACAATCATCATCCGAGGGTGTCAACAATCATCATCCGAGGGTGTCAACAATAATCATCCTAGGGTGTCAACAATCATCATCCGAGGGTGTCAACAATCATCATCCGAGGGTGTCAACAATCATCATCCGAGGGTGTCAACAATCATCCGAGGGTGTCAACAATCATCATCCGAGGGTGTCAACAATAATCATCCGAGGGTGTCAACAATCATCATCCGAGGGTGTCAACAATCATCGTCTGAGGGTGTCAACAATCATCATCCGAGGGTGTCAACAATATGTTCTGTCGTTAAGAGTTGTGACCGTTATAATGGGCAGGTGAACTAACAGTGCTCGTTATACCGGTTCACAAGTCTTAACCATGGACACACGTCGCCCAGACCCGCCCACACCCGCCCTCACCCGCCCACACCCGCCCACACCCGCCCTCACCCGCCCAAACTAGCTCAGCTGCTCCCAGAGGTCAACTCAGTCCATCATATCAAGGTAAGCGTTACACCAGCTGAGAGTGTGCTATACCAACTGAGAGTGTTAGTTATACCAGATGAGAGTGTGTTAGTTATACCAGATGAGAGTGTGTTAGTTATACCAGCTGAAAGTGCCTTTGTTATACCAGCTGAGAGTGCATTTGTTATACCAGCTGAGAGTGCATTTGTTATACCAGCTGAGAGTGCATTTGTTATACCAGCTGAGAGTGCATTTGTTATACCAGCTGAGAGTGCATTTGTTATACCAGCTGAGAGTGCATTTGTTATACCAGCTGAGAGTGCATTTGTTATACCAGCTGAGAGTGTGTTGGTTATACCAGCTGAGAATAAACGTATTATTTACACCAGCTGAGAGTGTATCACTTACACCAGCTGATAGGTGAGTATCATTCTTCTCAATAAAGTTATCATTCTCAATACAGTGATCAGTCTTCTCAATATTGTGATCATTCTTCTCAGTATAGTAATCATTCTTCTCAATGTAGCGATCATTCTCCTCAGTAATGTCATCCTTCGCCTCAATGTATTGTTTATTCTCCTCCTCGGTTTCTTTAAGGAAGTCATCATTCTCCCCAACATTAATGATCATTCTCCTCAGCAAATTTATTCCCCTCAATATAATGATAATTCTTCTCATTATATTGATCTTTCTTCTCAAAACAGTAATAATTCTCCTCATTATAGTCATTATTCTCTTTAGTAGAGTCATCATTCTTCTCAACAAAGTGATCATTCTCCTCAATAAGGTTATCATTCTTATCATGGTGATTTTCCTTCTCAAAGCAATTCTGTTCATCCTCAATAAAGTCATCATTCTATTCAATAAAATCATCATTCTATTTAATAAAGTCATCATTCTATTTAATAAAATCATCATTCTATTTAATAAAGTCATCATTCTCTTTAATAAAATCATCATTCTATTTAATATAATCATCATTCTCTTTAATAAAGTCATCATTCTTTCAAATAAAGTCATCATTCTCTTTAATAATGTCATCATTCTCTATAATAAAGTCATCATTCTCTTTAATAAAGTCATCATTCTTTCTAATAGAGTCATCATTCTTTCTAATAAAATCATCATTCTCTCTAATAGTCATCATTCTCGTTAATAAAGTCATCATTCTTTCTAATAAAGTCATCATTCTTTCTAATAAAGTCATCATTCTTTCTAATAAAGTCATCATTCTTTCTAATAAAGTCATTATTCTTCTCAACATAGTGATCATTCTCCTCAACAGAAATCGGTCTCCTGTTATAATTATGTTTAGTCGAGAGATTATTAAATAATCTATAATAAAACTAAATAAACGTTATGATGTGTTTATTTTAACCTTTATTTTCTCTGTTTTATCTGTGACCGGCTGAGAGTTGCCAGTTGGCATTATTATTTTAATAAAGTGAATATCACTGAAATGAACAGCAGAACTCTTGTTATTTTATGAGATGAACAGTGGAACATTGCCTTATAGTTGAACAGTGGAACATTGCCTTATAGTTGAACAGTGGAATATTGTCTTATAGTTGAACAGTGGAACATTGTCTTGTCTTATGAGTTGAACAGTGGAACATTGTCTTATAGTGGAACAGTGGAACATTGCCTTGTCTGATGAGTTGAACAGTGGAACATTGTCTTATAGTTGAACACTGGAACATTGTCTTGTCTTATAGTTTAACACTGGAACATTGTCTTGTCTTATAGTTGAACAGTGGAACATTGTCTTGTCTTATAGTTGAACACTGGAACATTGTCTTATAGTTGAACAGTGGAACATTGTCTTGTCTTATGAGTTGAACAGTGGAACATTGTCTTGTCTTATGAGTTGAACAGTGGAACACTCTTCTTCTTATGAGTCCGGGTTCGACTTCCGAGCGGGATGAGGCGTACGGGCAAGTCTCCTTCCTCATAGACAAATTCCTGTTTACAGAATAGTAAATAGGTATGTCTGGACATTAGTCAACTGTCGTGTGTGTGTGTGTGTGTGTGTGTGTGTGTGTCTGTGTGTGTGTGTCTGTTAGTTACCATTTTGTGTGTGTGTGTCTGTGTGTGTGTGTGTGTGTGGAGTGTGTGTGTGTGTGTGTGTGTGTGTGTGTGTGTGTGTGTGTGTGTGTGTGTGTGTGTGTGTATGTGTGTGTGTGTGTGTGTGTGTGTGTGTGTGTGTGTGTGTGTGTGTGTGTGTGTTAGTTACCATTTTATCCTAGGCACATGTCGATTAGACACTAGGCCTGTTGTATGTATATGTGTGTGTGTGTGTGTGTGTGTGTGTGTGTGTGTGTGTGTGTGTGTGTGTGTGTGTGTGTGTGTGTGTGTGTGTGTGTGTGGTATCCCGGGGGATGGCACTATACCCCAGACGGCACCGGAGTTTGAGATGAGCTTAGGAGAAGCTTCCTCATTTAGACTATAATTTAAATACTGTACGAGAGAGAGAGAGAGAGAGAGAGAGAGAGAGAGAGAGAGAGAGAGAGAGAGAGAGTGTGGTGTGTGTAGAGAGAGAGAGAGAGTGAGAGAGAAAAGTGATGAGAGAGGGAGAGAGAGTGTGAGAGAGAGAGTGAAGAGAGAGTGTGAGGAGAGAGAGAGAGAGAGAGAGAGAGAGAGAGAGAGAGAGAGAGAGAGAGAGAGAGAGAGAGAGAGAATTTAAACTGTAAATTATTCCACTCATTTATTTATTCCATTCGCTTATTTCTTCGACTAATCTATTTCTTCCATTCATCATATATTAATGGTATACCGATGAGTTGATGAATGATGTGCATTTGTAACACTTGGGTATCTTTATGGAACAGGTGACGACACGTTCCAATAATAAAAATACACACGTATTGCACATGTGTTCTATTCCGTTCATCTGGTTCTTCTACTAGTCTATGTCTTCGGGGGATATAGAAATGTTTATGTTCAGGAGACGCGGTGTGATCTTCAGACGCACCTTCAAGAAGAGACGTGTGTGCTGCAACGTGTGTCCACCGCAGGTTACACTCCCACCTCGCGAACTGCAGCGCAGCAGCTGCTTCAGGAGGAAGACAGAATCAAGCGTAGGGATCCTGCAAGCGGTTGCCATCTGTGATTCTTATATTGACAATGTTACCCATCCCTGACCCCCCACCCCTCGTCTTACCTCCCTTACCTCAACCTTTCGACCTCTCCCTTTACCCCACTTTTGGCCTCTCATGTGACCTCTCTACCTTGACCTCAACGTGCTGATGTGCCTCGTGAGATATTGTGTCTGTGTTTTTGTATGCCTGATAAAACCCAGCCTGGACACACGTAGCTGTGCTATAGGTTTCACTGCTGAATATCGTACTTTTCTCTAACAAATCAGAATCTACACAGCCTAAAACAATAGTGAATCTTCCTCTAGGCAACATGCATCAGTATTTAAAGTTTGATGTTGTTCCGAAGAGGCATTCTCAAGTTATCGCAGAGTAACCAACAATACATCATGGTCTATAAGCCTGACAAGAGGGCACCTACGCAGCCCGATAACAATTCGAACTTTTTTCTGGGTATAGTTCACCAACGTGGAAAGTTTGAAGGAGATCAGAAGGAGGATTCTTAGGTTATGAACGAAAATATCTTGGAGGAAGAAACCAAAAAAAAAAAAAAACCGATAGCCACTATAAGTATCCCTTTCCGAGGGATACCTTATGAGATAAGATAAACTTCATTCAGGAAATCTAAAAACGCTTTTATAGAGAAATAGTAAAAACGTACAATGGTTGTGAGGGAGTTGTGATGTTTCCTGAATACAGTGGTGATGCATTATATATAATTAAGCAAGGATAAGATTTAACTAAGTAGCCAGTTAATGAGTTGAGAGAATAGTGAATCAGTTACAATTAAAGTGTCAACCTTCGATACATGGACGCATTTGAGTGCAAGGAGTATGGCAAACAGTTCTGTTTGAAGGGTAGAGGTCCAGTTATGCGTGCTCCAATTTCTTTAAGAGAGCCATCACTTTGTATGACAGCAGCACTACCAGCTGCACCAGTGGATTGGTGAACAGTACTATCAACATAAATAATTTGTGAAAGAGTGTGCAGTGTGACTAAGTTATCAATAAAGCTTAAGGCACTCGTAGCGAAACGTTCCCTTTAATACATGTCCTGAACTAAACATAAGTGTTCTTTTCCCGTCTAATAAGAGACATCCGTGTACGTATATTTCTTTGCACCAAATGAAGGTTTGGATGGGCCTCTTAACAAGTTCTGTAGTTTCTTGTTTGTAACCACCGTCCCTGGTCGTAACATACAGTGTGGTGATCTCACTCCTCCGTGTGGCCTGACCCCTCATCCAGTGTGACCCAGACGAGTGACCAAATGACTTTTTCTGCAATGGCTTCTGTCAGAGATCATACAGCCCCTTCCAACCCTCCTCAAAACAGGTTTAAAGATATATTTGATTTATTTTTGGATGTAGAAATGCAACTATACTAGGATTGCTTAGGACAACTTTAATTAAATGTAGGTTAGAATACGTGGGTGGAAGAATTGTAGGATGAGCTTTGTCTGTGTAACTGGAGGAGATGGTGCACTGCTGATCAGTCTTGAAACAAAGACACTTGATGCAAAAGTTTTTATTGGGACAATGTGTATCTCTGTGTAAAGCTTTATTAATTCGAAATCAATTTCTATACAAAGCGAAACATTGTTCAGTACAAGCTGGTTCTGGAATTTCCATCTTTGTCTTCAGGACCTGCGTTGTATAGGCCCACTGCAGTGTCCCCTTAATCTCATCATAATACGCAAATTGGTTCCATGTTTAGTAGATTTGTACCTTACGCTCACTTACACTTATTCCAAATTAGATATCCCCTTAAAGGGATACCTTTAGTGGTTGTCGGATTGCTAGAGAACGCTTCTTCAGATCGACTTTAAATATTCAGTGCTGGTGCATCTTACTTAGAGGAAACTACAGGTCTGTTTTGAGCTAAGCAGGTTCCAATTTGTCAATTTTACTGAAGAAATTGGGATACTAGTTTTGATCTGATAGGTTGTGAATGCCCTCTCAGAGCGGTTTCAAACCTTCAGTGTAGATTTATCTTGCAGGATAGAGTAAATTGTTATTGGATTGTGTGTGTGTGTCAATTTACCAAATTTTCTATCAACTCCCGAGACGTGCATGTCAGGTAACTCTTCCAGTTTCTTAAAAAAAACTGTTTGATTCATCTGTTGTATTAATAGCCCATAACAACACACCCTGTTCCTAGATGCACAGGACAGGCACAGCAGCTGTACCTCAGAACACTTAAGAGACAGATGAGCGGCAGCTCAACTTCATTAAGAGACCAAAGAGGTACAGCTCACTCCTTCAAAGAAGTCCAAGAGCTGGAGATCAACACCTTCAAGAATCCAGAGAGGTTTATTTCAAAACCCTCCGGAAGTCTAATACTTGTTACACGAGACCCAAGAGGTTAGGTTAGGTAAGGTTCTTAGTCATGTGATGCCCCTCAGCTGGAGCTTTTGGTCATCTGACAGAGGCCTTTCGCCGGCTTACAGGTCCACCCCTTTAAAAATTATGGTTATTATTGAAACCATGGCCTCCACTCCAGAACAACAGATATTAGTGCCAGGAAAAAAAGACTTCCCCCAATACCACCAATACCACCCATCCGACGACATTCATCTTTGCAAATATACAGGGTCTAAAGCCAGTGACGAACAACAAAATACCTTACATTCGTGGACTGCTTACAGAGTCAAATGCAATGTTTGCGGCTTTCACAGAGATCCACATAAAGGATCACTTGGACAATGAAATATGTATCCCTGGCTACAACCTATACAGATGTGACAGAGTGAACAGGCAAAAGAAGGGGGGGAGGGGGGTTGGCCTGTATATCACAGAGTCACTTATATGCTCAGAACTACTAAATGCCTCAAATGATGTAGTTGAAGTTTTAGCAGTAAAGATCGAGAATCAAAACCTGGTCATCGTGGTTGTCGACAAGCCTCCGGATGCAACGTCCCAACAATTCCAGGACCAGCTTCTGAAAATTGACCACTGTCTGGAAAACCTTCCAGCTCCTGACCCTAACATCTTGCTCCTGGGGGACTTCAACCTAAGGCACCTAAAATGGAGGAATATTGCAAATAATGTGGTAGCAGAGATAACACCAGGAGGCAGCTCAGATGAAAACTCGCACACACACGAGCTTTTAAATCTCTGCACCAAATTCACCTTAAACCAGCAAATAATAGAGCCTACAAGATTGGAGAATACGCTGGACCTCATCTTCACTAACAATGATGATCTGATACGAAATGTCATCATATCAAAAACGATATACTCAGATCACAACATAATAGAGGTCCAGACATGTATGAGGGGGCCCCAGATCGACAAAATGTGATGAGTCGCGAGGGAGCCTTCTCCAATTTCAACTTCAATAACAAAAACATAAGGTGGGACCAAGTAAACCAAGTCCTAAATTATATAAACTGGGAAGATAGCCTAAGCATCACGGATCCTAACCTATGTCTAGAACAAATTAACTCTGTGGCACTTGAGGTTTGCTCAAGGCAAATTCCCTTAAGGAAAAGGAGGAGAAGATGTAAACTAGAAAGAGAGAGGCGCTCCCTATACAGCCGAAGGCAAAGAATAACAGAGCGGCTACAAGAGGCCAATATATCTGAAATACATAGGGAGACACTGGTCAGAGAAATAGCAAACATCGAATTAAAACTAAAGGAATCTTACAGGAATCAACAAACGCGGAAAGAACTAAAAGCCATAAATGAAATTGAAAGAAACCCAAAGTATTTCTGTTCTTATGCCAAATCAAAGTCGAGAACAACATCCAGTATTGGGCCCCTACTAAAACGAGATGGGTCCTACACAGATGACAGCAAAGAAATGAGTGATATACATGTATATATATATAATTAAAGAGGGTGGCAGTAGTATGCCTGCCCGGGGAGCCAGACATAAACAGTGTAGGAGTTGAAATAAACCTGAGCAAATCAATAGGTACACAGTTCAATAATAATCCAAACCTTCCTCTAAGTAAGACACTCACTGAAAGTTTGAAGCCAGTTAGAAGAGTCGTTCTCAAGTTATCACACAGTAACAGGAAGAAGAAAGAAAGCAACCACAAGAAGATAACTAAATAATTTGTTTTATAGGTTTTTGAAGAATTTAATATGGAATATAAATGTGATGACAAAATTTGAAAAAAAATGGAAACTTACTATTTATGGATTTTTAAGTTTGATAAATTTATAAGTGATCCCTATGATTTTTATTACAATATATTTCTGATTAGTTTCTCATTTTTTTTCATGTTTTAACATTGCATTTGCGAATTTTGACTATTTATAAAAGTTTTATTTGAAATTTAATGTATTCCAAGGTCTATTAGTTAGTGAAACATAGATACATGTAGCGATACTGCATAAGAATTTTCAGTGTTAGATTCTGTTGTGTTGCAGTTCCTGGACCTCTTAAGATTGTTAATCTGGCTCCGATGTGTAACCTGTTCACCACCAGTTAAGGATATTTTAATCCATAAAATAAGAATTTAAAGAATTACAGTAAACTCTGAGTGTTTACACACACACACACACACACACACACACACACACACACACACACAGGCTCATATTGGAGTATGCAGCACCAGTTTGGAACCCACACCAAGCCAAGCACGTAAAGAAACTAGAGAAAGTGCAAAGGTTTGCAACAAGACTAGTCCCGGAGCTAAGGGGTATGTCCTACGAGGAGAGATTAAGGGAAATCGACCTGACGACACTGGAGGACAGGAGAGATAGGGGGGGGACATAATAACGACATATAAAATACTGAGAGAAATTGACAGAGACAGAATGTTCCAGAGATGGGACACAGCAACAAGGGGACACAGTTGGAAGTTGAAGACTCAGATGAATCACAGGGATGTTAGGAAGTATTTCTTCAGTCACATAGTGGTCAGGAAGTGGAATAGTTTGGGAAGCGATGATAAAGCTCATGGCGCAGGGAGAGTGACCCAGTAGCGGCCAGTGAAGAGGCGGGGCCAGGAGCTATGACTTGACCCCTGCAGCCACAACTAGGTGAGTACACACACACACCTCGATGAATATATCCTTAGTGTTGATTGACAGTTCATGGGTATTTTGTATGTCTTTAAGTGTGTGATTGCTTGAATGTTGGTCTGAAGCTCCTGACTTCAGAGGTTGTGCTACCTCTTAGTAGCTTATATTTGACTGAGTTACAAGGTTATGCAGTGGTCTGACCTTGTAACTCAGTCAAATATATAAGCTACTAAGAGGTATAGCACAACCTCTTGGTAAGTCCAGGAGCTTCAGACCAACATTCAAGCAATCACCTTACACTTTAAAGACATACAAAATACCCATGAACTGTCAATCAACACTAAGGATATATTCATCGAGGTGTGTGTGTACTCACCTAGTTGTGGCTGCATTGGTCGAGTCATAGCTCCTGGCTCCGCCTCTTCACTGGCCGCTACTGGGTCACTCTCCCTGCGCCATGAGCTTTATCATCGCTTCCCAAACTATTCCACTTCCTTATCACTATGTGACTGAAGAAATACTTCCTAACATCCCTGTGATTCATCTGAGTCTTCAACTTCCAACTGTGTCCCCTTGTTGCTGTGTCCCATCGCTGGAACATGCTGTGTGTGGCTTGAGGTAGAGGGAGCTGGGGTTATGGGATGCGGGGATAGTTTTCTCTGATCGTACAGCGACCGAAACAAAGCTACTTATGTTTAGTAACACTGTGTTTTGAATATATATGACGACATGCATGTGTTCCAGTGGAAATAAGTCACAATCTTTTACTAAAGTATAAATTGTGGCATGCTTGTGTCAGAGGCGGGGCCAGGAGCTGAGTCTCGACCCCTGCAACCACAATTAGGTGAGTACAATTAGGTGAGTACAGGTATGGTAGTATTGAAGATAGTGGAGTCTGAGCGCACCGTCTGTGGATTCCATCTCACATTGGTCTTCAGATGCATGATAGAACTGATGAACTGGCTAAGTTGTATGCTTTCAAAGAGAGAGTAGATTACAACCTTGGCTTGTCAGTTAGTAGTTTGAGAACAATAATACGAAAAGAACTTCAACTGAACTTTATTGACTTAAGACTGAGGAAGACTGACACCAGTCAGTCCATCTATCATCATTCCATCATGCAGGAGGAGCCACATGTCAATGGTGCATCCAACAAAATAAGTAGACTCTTGGATGTCACTACCGCCCAGCTAAGGCTACGTGACATCTTCGGCAGGTTAAATCACCACTACCAGATGTAGACCAAACGAAATGTAAACATTCCCAGATGGACTATTGTCACACCCTGCGTCATTATGTACTGGAATGAGATAAAATTAATGAACTAAGAGACAACTCACTCAGAAATGTTCAAGATATGTCAGAGTATTTTATCCACAGTGGTATATCACAAACCATTCTGGAAAAATACCCTGACTTTGCTCACTACAAATAAAGCTAATATTTGCATTAGTAACTCATTGCAATTGAGATTGGGTTTGGACGAGTGAATGGTTCATTACCTTCGTAACTTGTTCAGCTATCAAAACTTTGGGGCCCAGTTCATGGACCCATTATGTACCTCTGTAATCTTTTTACTGCCACCCACAGGATGGGTATGGGGTGCATAATAAAGATATTAAACTAAATACGAGTGACTTCATCAGTCTTTTTAATAAATGTACTAAATTGTACACAAGTGTCGTTTTCCACATTCTTCGGTGTCACCATATCATTACCAACCTCATCAGGCCGGCATAGTCCAGTGGGTGACGCACTGGCCTGCTAGTTTTACCACTAACTTGCCATGGGTTCGAACCCTCCGTTCAATGAGAAATAGTACTTATATTTATAAGAGATTGATATATCTCACATGTAGAGGAAATAAAACATGAGGTGGATAAAGTGAGAGATCTTCTTCAGTTGATCAGGAACAAGTAGATACTGAAATAAGAGGCATAAGACACGGGGAAAGGGGGCAAAAATAAAAAACGCATAAAAAGTCTAAATAATTTTCAAAACGTTATAAAGACTTATTTTAAAATTTCATAGAATGAACAACACAGTGAGAAGTGTTCACCTTCCCTCATCTAACCTTTCCCCATCTCACCTTCCCCCATCTCACATTTCTCCCATCTCCCCTCACCCTTTAGCCCCCACTACACCTTTCTCCCACCTCCCCCGCCGCACCAACCCTCTCTTCCCACTCCTTTCTCCCCACATCACTCACCTCCCTCCCCTCCCCAACCCACCTCCCTCGCCACCCCTCTCTACACGTCACCCCACCTTCATACTGTCACAGCTGTGTCTACGCCATGCACGTCCCAGCACACCTGTGAACATTCACACCTGCGTACTATACTGCCCCCTTCTTTCTCTCTCTCTCTAAAATATGATCTTCCCCAAGATGCAATTTAATAATTGACTTGACTAAATTATGTAAAATTGACTAAATTTTTATTCACCGATTCATTTTATCTTCAGAAAGTCATCATTGGTATGGGAAATTCGCAGTCACCTGTACTAAGTAATTCGTACATGGAATATTCGAAGATTAAAATTCTCCCAAAATTCCTTCCTGCAAATTCTAAATGATGGGCGATGTGGATGATATATTGTGTGTGGTCTTGTACACAATCATGACGACTTCCTACAAAGGCTAAATCCACTGCTCCCTTCCGTAAAATTAACTATGGAGAAATAAATGGAGTCATTCCACTTTTAGTGGAAGGTTCAGACACGTTCAGTGGAGGTTCAGACACGTTCAGTGGAGGTTCAGACACGTTCAGTGGAGGTTCAGACAGCCGCCTGAGCGACTAGTTTGTTATGGTATAAAACCAATAAGGTGATGAGTAAGACATGTGTAACTCCTGGGAATCTTCAGTGAGAGACGTCTCGCCCTCTTAGTAGGTTTTATCAATCTAACGCAGAGCATGAAGACGGAGGCATGTATGATGGAGGCAGTGGAGTGGTGAAATGCAGCAGCTGGAGATATGGCCATATGTGGGTATACCTGGAGGATGTTCTGGGGGTCAACACCCCCGCGGCCCAGTAGGACCCACTAGTGGAAACAGGTCAAGCCCATGAGGTGAGCCCACGTTTAAATGCATGCAACTGGTGTATTATCAGCTACTGAAGGTAGGTGAGGGAGTGACTTGGACCTGCCTAGCATGGGTCAGTAGGCCTGCTGTAGTGCTCATTCTATCTTCTTATTAAGAGTTAAGACAAGAAAACAGCTTTTTAACATATTACACAGGCTCTGACTTTTTTGGGGGGATGTCTACCTATCTGGAGGGTATTCCGAGGATCAGCTCCCCCGTGTCCCGGTCCATGACTAGGCCTCCCGGTGGATCAGGGCCTGATCAACCAAGCTGTTACTGCTGGCCGCACGTAGCCCAAAGTACGAACCACAGGCCGGCTGATCCGGCACTGACTTTAGGTATCTATCCAGCTTCCTCTTGAAGACAACCATGAGTCTATTGGTAATTCCCCCTATGGCTGGTGGGAAGCTGTTGAACAGTCTTGGGCCCCGGACACTTATTGTGTTTTCTCTTAGTGTACTAATGGCGCCCCTACTTTTCACTGGGAGTATGTTGCATCGCCTGCCAACTCTTTTGCATTCATAGGGAGTGATTTATGTGTGCAGATTAGGGACCAGTCCCTCCAAGATCTTCCAGGTGTAGATTATGATGTATCTTTCTTGCCTGCGCTCCAGTGAGTACAAGTTAAGTGCTTCCAAGCGTTCCCAGTAGTTAAAGTGTTTGGCGGAGCTTATATGTGCAGTAAAGGTTTTCTGTACATTCTCTAGATCTGCATTCACCTGCCTTAAATGGAAATGTTAATGTACAGCAATATTCCAGCCTAGAGAGAACAAGTGATTTAAAAAGAATCATCATTGGCATAGTATCTCTCATTTTGATAGTTATCATTATCCATCCTATAATTTTCCTTGCAGATGTGATAGTGGCACTGTTGTGATCCTTGAAGGTGAGATCCACAGACATTACCATTACCAGGTCCTTCACATTACTTTCCCGCTCTATTGTGACTGTGTGATTAGAGTTTGTAGTATATTAATTTCTAGCTATTATTTCCTCCAGTTTTCCATAACGGAGTAGTTGGAATTTGTCTTCATTGAACATCATATTGTTCTCTGTTGCCCATTGAAAAACTTGGTTTATATCTTCTTGGAGATTTACCGTGTCCTCAGTGGATGACACTCTCGTGCAAATCCTAGTATCGTCTGCAAAGGATGATACGGTGCTATGGTTTACATCTCTGTCTATGTCTGATATAAGGATATGGAACAGGATAGGGGCGAGTACTGTGCCTTGTGGAACAGAGCTTTTCATTATGGCAGCTTCTGATTTAACTCTGTTGACCACTACTCTTTAATAATAATAATAATATCTTTATTTACTACAAGTACATGTACATGGTATACAGGCCTAGCTGACATCAGTGACATACTACTACATAGAAAGTCCCTTGTTATGCTGAGCATTTCGGGCAGATTAGGTCAGTGTCCCAGGATGCGACTCACACCAGTCGACTAACACCCAGGTACCCATTTTACTGATGGGGAACATAGACAACAGGTGTAAAGAAACACGCCCAATGTTTCTACCCTGGCTGGGAATCGAACCCAGGCCCTCGCCGTGTGAAGCGAGAGCTTTAGCCACCAGGCCACCAGATTGGTTAGAAAGTTGGAGATCCATCTGCCCACTTTGCCAGTTATCCCTTTAGCACGCATTTTGTGTGCTATTACACTATGATCGCGCTTATCAAAGGCTTTGGCAAAATCTGTGTATACTACATCTGCATTTTGTTTGTTTTCCAGTGCAACCAAGACCACATCATAGTGGTCCAGTAGTTGCGAGAAGCAGGAGCGACCTACTCTGAACCCGTGTTGCCCTGGATTGTGCAGTTGTTGGGAATCCAAGTGGATTGCAATCATGCTTCTTAGAACTCTTTCAAAGATTTTTTATGATGTGGGACGTTAGGTCTATAGTTTTTAGCTATTGCTTTGCTGCCACCTTTATGGAGTGGGGTTATCCTAGATAATTTACTAGGTATGATAATTGTACTTATGTGTACCTGTACCTAGATTAACTTACTAACTTTCACACAGTTAAGTTATTTAGCTGTTTTAGCTTAAAGATTAAATAATAATATATTACGATGACCCCAATGGAAATAAGTCACCTTGTCTGCCTTTTTGGGGTTTTCATAGATAATTTACACTATGTATGATAATTGTACTTATGTGCACCTGTGCCTAAGTAAACTGGGTAATTTATACATATGTTACTGTATATGATAATTTGTGTAACTATATAATTATGTGTGCCTGTAGCTAAACAAACTTACTTAAACTTCTTTGGCGGTATGACACTCCTCGGGGCCGTCACAGCCCTCTGCTCCAACAACAACAATGACGGGAACCGAGACAGAAAATTCTCTTGATGCAGCTTCAGAAGAAGTTCTTGCTGACGGAAATGAGGAAAGAGAATCTGAGCTGAGGTTACCTCTAGCGAGGATCAAAAGGATAATGAAAGCTGATCCGGACTTGAATTTGGCCAGCCAGGACGCTGTCTTCCTCGTGGCCAAGGCTACGGTGGGTGCCTCCCAAATAATTTTAGCTTCAGTACAGTATTTTGGTATGCTCTGAAGGGCTGGAGAATGGGGTTCCATGATGCAGGTGAAGGGCTCTTGATCCAAGGAGCTGGACTTATCTTCTCCTTTCCATTGAAACTGTTGCCTCCTATTCCCCAGATGCTCTCTGACCCGTACAGGTTTAGTGAGATAAGATTTTGGATGGATTTTTTTTTTAACCCGAGGGTTATCCACCCAGGATAACCCAATAAATCAGTGTGTCATCGGAGACAGTCTCTTATTTCTATTGGGGTCATTTAATTTTGTCCCCCAGGATGCAACCCACAACTGTCGACTAACACCCAGGTACCTATTTATTGCTAGGTGAACAGGGGCAGCAGGAGTAAGGAAAGATGCCCACCATTTTACCTGTGCTGGGGATCGATCCTCAGTCCCTCAGTGTGTGAGCTGTGGATGCTATCAACCAAGAATGATAAGCACCCACCTGATTAAAATTAACATACTTATTACCTTCAACGGTTTAATGCTTCTCCCCTTGAATGTAATAATTTTTGGAATGAAAAACTATAGCCTGTGCTTATATCTTGCAAACGATCCTTGCAGATTTAGTGCTTCCCCATGAATGTTGCACTAATAACCTGCTGTACTAAGACCAAATGTTAGGGAATAGGTGGAAGAGGCAGCAAGGTATATTTATTATAATGAATTCACTCATGGAAGCTTCATCAAGTTATACAAAAAACGTGTAAAATATTTACATAGTTACTCTCGTCAAATAAACAGTGAGGTCATGTGACCTGGGCTGCTACATGGGTGAGGTCACATGCTAGCAGGTGATGTAGGACAATTTGGGTGATCCACAATAGGTTTTCAGCATGTAAGCGCACTTAATTTTTTCTGTTGTCATAATGTGAATGACAGTAGTCTCTCCTGACCTTATTATCCTCAATTAGTATGAGTTTGACTCTGTTCCAGGTCATAAGTTGTATGTTCTAGTCTATGTATAATACAAGAATTGTTGGTGACTGTTCCACACATTTATGTACAACAACTGGATATACTGAATGCTGAAGAGAGTAAAACAACTGAAGTTAAATCACGTTCATAAAATTGCTCACAGTGTCCAGAATATCTTGCTGCCAAGTTTGTCAAGGCTGGGAATCAAAGCAATCATAGTTCTTGGGAAAAGGGAGCACAACTTTGTAGTACCCACAGTCAGTGGCCAGGTTGGTTTTAAACACATTTTATTGTACAGTAATAAAGGAGTGGAACAAACTGTATGCACATGTCAAAGCCTGTCATAGCATGAACCAGTTCAAGAAGAGAGCCAAAAGGTACCTAATGAATGTAGCGACAGAAAGAGAGGCGAGTGATTTCTGGTATAACTAACATATACATACATACATGTATCTATTACTGTGATCAAGCCTCTCTTTAATGTAAATGTTTACCTTACCAGTTTACCTTATTTCTAGTATATATCCTTTTATGGTTTAAATAATAAGGTATTACAAGGACCCCAAAGGAAATAAGTCACTTTGTCTGACTTTCTTGGGTTATCCTAGGTAATGTACATATACATATGCTGCTATGTATGAAAATTTATGGAACTGTATTTATGTGTACCTGTACCTGAATAAACTTACTTACTAGGCATCATGTCTTAAGATCACGGGCTGTCTCCCCTATGGAAAATTTACAGCATCCGGCAGAAAGAACACAACTAATTCTACAACATTCTTCGTGCCAGTTGCAGTAAATTCTACATGTGCAAGACAGCCCTTAATCTCAAGACTCCCCCAAGCCTTTTTCACCTTTTAGGGAATACTTGCACACCTTAGTGTACAGAATTTTAGTTCATAAATATGATTACATTTTTTCATATTTAATATTTATACAAGAAAAATTCTAATTAAAAATCTCTTACTTCAGGAACTTTTTATTGAGAGTCTAGTGCAAGAGGCTTACCAGTACACCTGTCAGTCTCGGAAAAAAACAGTGTCTAGAAGAGATGTTGATAACAGTATTGAAGCCATTGAGGCCTTGGCATTTTTGGATGGTGCAATGGATTAAAGATATCTTGTGATAATATTTGTAATGCTGAAAGTTATTAAAACACCTTTCATTATTTCACTTTATTTTATATTGAAATTGAAAGGCAAAGGCATGAAACATTGGTTTTATTAAGCTGTACAAAAGATCTGCCAACTCCTAACTATTGTCAGCCTGAAAATGAATATTTATTCCTGTTTCTGTACTCTTATTACATTGTTATTGGTACACTGTTAAAGTAGTTCTAAATAAAGGTATAATATGTGAATAGCAGTCTGTGTAACAGCAGTAAAACTGCCTGGTAATTGTCAAATAGGTGTACTTCATTTACATTGAAATTTTATTCATGGGATTTTTAAGTTGTATATATGTTAATTTCTGCAGGGTTTTTTTTTTTTTTTATATTTCATCATTCTGAATTACATTATATTAAATCTTTGCACACTTAGAGGTCTGTTTAATTGATTTTGCACTAACAGTACTGTGGCTGTAACAGTAGCTAATGAAGAATGACACAAAAAATGTTAGACAGAATTGAGTCACAATATAAGAAGAGAAGGTTTATATTAAAAAATCACTTATTAGGAATCTTCATAAATAATTATTTGCCTTCAGACTAAGGAAAAATCAGCAACAAGAAGAGCAGATTTTTTTTTATTTAGTTCTAAGTGGAACAGCTGTGACATTTGTCATCTGGAATTTTTGCTGCTTATGTTGAAATTGTAGGTTATTATAGGTAAGCAGTATTCATGGAGTCTGTCACTAGTAGGACTTGTGACAGACTCCATGAAAGTTCTCAAATTATATAATTTATGCATTTCATAAAATTAAGACACAAATAACCCACATATAGGAGAGAGGAGCTTATGACGACATTTTGGTCCAACTTGGACCATTTACAGTGTGACTTTGTAAATGGTTCATGCCGGACCAAAACGTAGTGGTCAGTTCCGCTCTCCTATGTGCGGGTTATCTGCGTATTATTTGTTTTTCATAAAACTAAGTATTGCACATTAAACATTTATTAAAAGTTAAATATTAAAGATGAGATTTAAAAACTGTATATGGTATTTAAAAATAATGTGTTTTATTGTAAAAGTTTTTTGTCATATATGTATTTCATTGCACATTGAACATGTGTGTATGTGAACTCCTGCATAGTATAGTGGGGATTTGCCAGTGTACCCTACCGTTTTCAGTAGAAAATTATTGTATATGAACAATACCTACTGTATATGGAAATATTTTATTTAAGAATATTTGGATTTATGAAAGTCAAACTGTTATTGTGAACAGTCATAAAATGTTTCCTTTCAACTGTAATACATACAAACACTTTTGCTACATATGCTGTAGAGTTTTGCATGTAATTAGTAATATTTTTTCAACAAAGTATTTTCTACTTTTTTGTTATTTTATTATCCTTCAGTGTATTATATTTAGGATATGTAAATGTTGATGAAGAAAGGGAGGCAGTAATTTCATGCACTGGCCAGGGAGGTATAACATTTTTTAGGAGTGAAGAAGAGCAGGATGTGAGTGTGGGGAAGGTGCGCGAGGCATTACGTAGAATGAAAGGGGGTAAAGCAGCTGGAACTGACGGGATCATGACAAATGTTAAAAGCAGGGGGGGATATAGTGTTGGAGTGGTTGGTATTTTTGTTTAATAAATGTATGAGAGGGGAAGGTACCTAGGGATTGGCAGAGAATGTGTATAGTTCCTTTATATAAAGGGAAGACGGACAAAAGAGACTGTAAAAATTATAGGGCAATAAGTTTACTGAGTATACCAGGTAAAGTGTACAGTAGGGTTATTATTGAAAGAATTAGAGGTAAGACAGAGAGTAGGATTACAGATGAGCAAGGAGGCTTTAGAGTGGGTAGGGGATGCGGAGATCAAGTGTTTATATTGAAGCATACATGTAAACAGTATTTAGATAAAGGTAGGGAAGTTTTCATTGTATTTATGGATTTAGAAAAAGCATATGATAGAGTGGATAGGGGAACAATGTGGCAGATGTTACAAGTGTATGGAATAGGTAGTAAGTTACTGAATGCTGTAAAGAGTTTTTATGAGGATAGTGAGGCTCAGGTTAGGGTGTGTAGGAGAGAGGGAGATTACTTCCCAGTAAAAGTAGGTCTTAGACAGGAATGTGTAATGTCACCATGGTTGTTTAATATATTTATTGATGGGGTTGTAAAAGAAGTAAATGCTAGGATGTTGGGGAGAGAGGTGAGATTAAATTATGGGGAATCAATTACAAAATGGGAGTTGACAGTTAGTTTTTGCTGATGATACTGTGCTTTTTGGGCGATTCTAAAGAAAAGTTGCAAAGGTTAGTGGATGAGTTTGGGAGGGTGTGTAAAGGTAGAAAGTTGAAAGTGAATATAGATAAGAGTAAGGTGATGAGGGTATCAAACGATTTAGATAAAGAAAAAGTGGAAATTACATTGGAGAGAGGGAGTATGGAAGAAGTGAATGTTTTCAGATATTTGGGAGTTGACTTGTCAGGAGATGGGTTAATGAAGGATGAGGTTAACCATAGAACTGATGAAGGAAAAAATGTGAGTGGTGCGTTGAGGTATCTGTGGAGACAAAAAACGTTTTCCATGGAGGGAAAGAAGGGAATGTACGAAAGTATAGTGGTACCAACACTCTTATATGGGTGAAGCTTGGGTTGTAAATGCTGCAGCGAGGAGGCGACTGGAGGCAGTGGAGATGTCGTGTCTAAGGGCAATGTGTGGTGTAAATATTATGCAGAGAATTCGGAGTGTGGAAATTAGGAGGAGGTGTGGAGTTACTAAAAGTATTAGTCAGAGGGCTGATGAGGGGTTGTTGAGGTGGTTTAGTCATTTAGAGAGAATGGATCAATGTAGAATGACTTGGAGAGCGTATAAATCTGTAGGGGAAGGAAGGCAGGGTAGGGGGTCATCCACGAAAAGGTTGAAGGGAGGGGGGGTAAAGGAGGTTTTGTGGGCAAGGGGCTTGGACTTCCAGTAAGTGTGCGTGAGCGTGTTAAATAGGAGTGAATGGAGACGAATGGTTTTTGGGCCGTGACTAGCTGTTGGAGTGTGAGCAGGGCAATATTTTGTGAAGGGATTCAGGGAAACTGGTTAGCCGGACTTGAGTCCTGGAAATGGGTAGTACATACAATGTCTGCACTTTAAAGGAGGGGTTTGGGATATTGGCAGTTTGGAGGGACTTTTAAACTGTCATATCTGAGGCCCTCTGTGAAGACAGTGATTATGTGTGAGTGAGGTGAAAGTGTTGAATGATGATGAAAGTATTTTCTTTTCGCGGATTTTCTTTCTTTTTGAGTCACCCTGCCTCGGTGGGAGATAGCCGACGTGTTAAAAATGTAAACATTAACTTTTACAAGTATAATTGGATTTCAGATTGTATTACTGTACAGTACCTTTAAATAGTTTTTGATAGCATCTTGCAGCTCCTTAGTGATGGGGCTCATAATATGGTTTCTGAAATAAAGATGGATGACAACTGATGTTGATCACAGCAGTGAACATGGAAGAGACATTAAACTCCACTGAGAATACTCTTCAAATAAGGACAAAAAACATCCCTAGACAGGTATAACTTTATAGATGGCATGTAGCCTGGAGGGGAAAGCAGAGGAAAACACTTAGTTTCCATAGTTTATATTGGACAAGACCAAGGCCAATTGAAAGTAGAAGTGTTTATTAGATTTCCAGGTGAGATATAATCTGAGGAAATTCAGTCAAGACACAGCATTGAGAGAGGCTTTGTAATGACGCTAAAAAGTACCAAATTACTCTCACCAGATGTTCTGTTGTCTCTGATACTCCATTGTACCTGTATGACTTCCGTATTTATGAACGTGATACGGTCAGATTTCTGGGCCTCCTGTTTGATCGTCAGCTGTCTTGGAAACTTCACATTACGTCCCTGAAAGCAACTTTCCATAGCCGGCTGAACCTCCTTAAAACCCTCGCTCATCTTTCATGGGGGGGGGGACCATCAAACTCTTCGACTTCATTTATCGAAACTAGACTATGGCGACCAGATATATTCTGCAGCCTCTCCCGCAACTCTTTCTAAACTTGATCCCCTCCATCATCAGAGATTACATTTACATATGTCTAGGTGCTTTTCGCTCCTCCTGTCGAGCTGTATAACCCCTGTGGTTTAGCGCTTCTATTTGATTATAATAATTCTCCTGTCGAAAGCCTGTGCAAAGGCGAATGATCCATCCTTGAACAATCGCTGTGATGACCACTGACTCCATTATTTTGTCCGCTCTCATGATCCTTCTACATACAGAATGTAACGAACGTTAGTAGAGGTCCATTATTTGTTCACCGCCCCTGTTTACTCTGTCCCTTTTCTCTTCGTCTTCACTCACAAAGATACTCAATAGGCGTCCTCCTCGACAGAGAGGCACAGTTCGCCAGATCCAGTTGCATGATGGGTCTCTTCTAGAATATGTAAACAGATACAGGTATCTAGGCTTTGAGGTCCCACTACTTGGACCTGTTGTAACGAGACTTTGTCGTCAATACAAAGAAAGGTTGAGAGCACTTAGAGTTGTGGCAGGGTTTCACCCCAGGTATGGTGCTAATGTTAAAATTGTAAAAATTATGTATCTTGCTTATATTAGATCATTAGTTGATTATGCTGCCCCACTACTTGCTCTTGTGTCTGACTGGAAGCTTGGAGGGTTGGACCTCTTTAAGGGGGGCTCCTTGACGTGGTAAAGAGGCTATCGGTCTGAGGAATTGGACCTTTTGGTCTTCTTCCTCAGACCGAACCTAATACCCCCAATCCCCCTCCCTTTCCCATCTCCCCATCCTCCCTTTCCCTTTCCTCCTCCTCCTCCTCATCCCTCCCTTATTTCCTTCCCAGTTTTACCCTGGGAGCTTCTCTCCTCAGGCATTCTAGTTCCTAGGTAGGGGGAAGGGTATCGTAGTCCATCCCATTCTGTTGAGGTCCTTGGCGGTGGTGTAGTTTGCCGTGGAATCTGGATCGCCTGGGGATGTCCCGATCCTCTCCGGTCACCCGGGGTGGCTTTGGGTATCTTTCGGGCGACGGGTGTATCTCTGGAGGCCACCTTCGGATTCCGGGGTGGTGGCCGAAGGCGGTATGCTTGTGGCGGATATCCGGCCGCCTCTCTTTGTCCGCCGAGATGGCTCGGTGGATGTGAGGTTGCTATCCCGGATTGCTGGTTTACTGGCGTGAAGGGTAGGGTATGGCACGGGTTCCATGCAGCATCTGCACTACTTGGTGTTGAGGTCCTCTTGGGCACGGAGGGGATTTGCGCTCCCTTTCATTCCTCCTAGGACCTATTCCTCCACGTTCCCCTTTTTTATTCTTTTTTATTTTTATTTTCTTTCTTCTTTCTTTTTTTTCTTAAAAATAAAAAGAAAGAAGTAACTAACCATGGCTGACCCAATCCATGAACCCACTACCCCGGGCCCCTTCCTGATACCGCACCCAGTACTGACCCTGCCTCGTTAACGGATGACTCTTTGGACACCTCTCATGCCCCTGTACCTCTTGCTGGTGCTG